>JAIUZE010005165.1:0-45017 GCA_022085475.1 Heliosperma pusillum
TGAGAGTACAAAGCACAAGACAAAATAGTGCTCAAACCGTATCATTTGTAAAAACCGACTCAACGTGGGACATACCAAAACCCGTCACAAAACATGAGAATAGGGAATCATATAAGTTTAAATATGATAAACATGAGTCAATACATGATACATAAGCATTAGAACAAGTTTATGAAGCATAATGAATAAAAACATAGCTCACCTCTCCAAAACAATGTTGTTTGGAAACCAACGAAAACAAGGGTCCACTTCAAACGGTCATAACTAGAGTTCTAGATATGGTAATGCAGAAATTCCAAGTCTAGGTGATAGCTTATCCTCTTACGGTTCCAACGAATGGTCACAAGCCCAAAACAAGCAAGTAACGAAGGAGATATGATCATTCTACCAAAAAGGGTCAGTGCAGTGAAACTGCACAAGTCACGACCGTGACTTGTATTTCACGACCGTGACAAGTCACGACCGTGCCTTGTATTTCACGACCGTGAGATGTGTGACCAAATCACCCGAGAACCTTCAACATAAATTCAATCCTTTTATTTCCAATTCTCATAATCATTTCTAATAACTATCAACAATCAATATTCATCATCAACAATCATCAAATAACAACAATCATCATCCATAACATGATTCCTAAACTTACTAATCGTATTCTAATACGATTTCTAGCATATAAGCATGTAAAACACGTAAATGATATCGAGTAACCCTTCACCGTTACCTTTACGCGTCTTTAATCGATTACTAAGCTTTCCTATTAGTCTCCACCTACAATTAGGTAATAAAAGATGAATATATTTCACCTTGAGAAAGACGGATAATTTAAAAAGCGAGAAAGACGATGATTTTAATATCAAAACGGATAGAGGAAGGTAATAGGAGAAGAATGAGACGAACTTACGTGAATTCTATCAAGGAACGAAGGAGCTATGATGATTCATAGATCGAAAATAAAGAGGGAGGCAAGGTTTTGATTGCTTAAGGAAGAAGAAATGTATTTGTGATTGTGTAGAATGAATATTAGGTTAAGGAGTATGAGGGAGTATAAGTAAAGGGTGAGTCGGAAAAGTCAACGAAAGTCAAAGGCGGCTCAAAAGTCAAGAAAAGTCAAAGACGACTTAAAATATAAGAAAACTCAAAGACGACTTAAAATTCAAGAAAAGTCAAAGACGACTTAAAAGTCAAGAAAAGTCAAAGACGACTTAAAAGTCAAGAAAAGTCAAACTCGCCTTAAGACGGGATTCTCATGGAATCTCGCGGAAATTCCAAATACGAACTCGGAAATTCTAAATTCGACTCGGAACATAAAATTCTAAATTAAAACTTAAATTTGCTGAAAGGTATCCGTAAAATATTTTCACTAGAAAAATAGGGTACATTTCCGGGTGTTACAAGTCATTTCTATCTTTATGACGAGAGTTGGGATAGGAATTAGGACTATCAATAGGGGTTTAGTGACTTAACCATGCTGAAAGGACGTTAGGACCCACTAAAAGGTCGGTACGAATCCGGAAGGAATATACCGCTACAAGGCCTAAACAATCATAAGTAATTCTAATATTGGTATCTATGAGACTTTTAATGAGTTTTACATATATTTCTCTTTCACTATATCAACTTGATTAGTTAGTTTACTTTATCGTTTTAAATAGTTTATTTTATTGTCATTTTATTTCTATTATTAGATAGTTTATTTTACCGCATTAGATAGTTTATTTCGTTGCTATCTAGTTAGTTTACTTTATGGTCTTTCCATTCTCGTTCCTAGTTAGTTTATTTCATCGTCTTTTTATTTCCGTTCTTAGATAGTTTACTTTATTTTTATTGTCCTGTTTATTAGTTTAGTTAGTTAGACTTTCAATATTGTCATTTAAATATCGTCCTAGATAGAATTTAGTTGTTAATATCCAGATCAGAGGATTTCCCCGATCGGGTCCGTGACAACCCGATCGGGTATGTCTTCTGTTTTGGGTTTTTTACTTTGCAATTTACATATTTGTTCTTACATATCGTCATTTATATACTTGTCATTTTATTTTATGTTAATAGTTTAGACAAACAACTCAAGTGACTCGATTTTAAATGAAAACCAATCCATAGCAATTCATAAGTAACACGTACTCCCTGAGAATCGACACCCTACTTCCCTAATTACATTCCTTATGTTGTTAGCCTAGTCCGGGTAAATTATTTTTGTTTCAAGACCGCGCCAGAACCGATCAAATTTTGGCGCCGTTGCCGGGGAGCACGGTTTTGTTTATTTATGAATTGTTGGTTTTTATTTAATCTATCATTGTTAGGTGCAACCGTACCTAATTCATTTCTAACTTTCTCTTTTGTGTTTTTCTTGTAGGTTGATAAAATGGTGCTAACTAGAGAAGATCCAAGGTACCGGGTTTTTGAGCTTGCCAGTGGGATCCTTAGGGTCTATTTGACTTTGATTTCTCTCATCGAGGGTAATCAATTTAGTGGAAAACAAAACGAAAACCCGTCTCATCATCTTCAAACCTTTTGTGAACTTTGTCAAACCTTTATGAGGGAGGGAATCACGCAAAATGAAATTAGAGAAACACTTTTTCCTTTATCACTAAAGGGAGAAGCAAAATGGTGGTTCACCCGTCGCTTAAAGGAAGCAACAAGACCTATGCAGTGGGAGGAGATTGTCATCGCTTTTCACCGTAGGTTCATAAGCAATTTGTCAAACCTATCAACCAAATCACAAAAAGAAAGAGGGGAAGGATCACAACCCAAAGGGGGAGAGCGAAAGAAGAGTCGAGTGGAAACTTCGAATGAAGTTGACACTACAATTTCCTTAGCTTGTCCTAGTCAATCCAATGAAACCACCCCGAAAAGTACATTATATCGTCCCAAAGCTTTCAACCCATTTACCTCAATTACAACACCATGCGAACTTTGTGGTGGGATAGGGCATATACCTCAACGATGTGGGAACAAACTCACAACCTTAAACCCCTTTCACCCACAAATTCATCAAACCCAACTTACTCATACACCATAATACCCACCTTTTCAAAATGGTCTAATAGATGTCAAGTTAAGGGAGATAACCCAAACCCAACATAACATGAGCTCTTACTTCCTTTCTAGCCTAAACTCAATCAAATCAGCCATTCTATCTCTCCAAAAGAGAGTGGAAGAGTTGACTCCATCGACTTCTAGTCAAAATGCCCAAGGGAGGGACGTGCCATCAATCGTCACAATTAACATGATTAGTGACAAACCTTGTGATCACCCTCTTGGGAATGGGAAGAGTAAGGAGACAATTTATAGGTTACCCCATGAACTTAGCAACAATCCAACACTATCCAAACCAACCAAAGCCCTTACACATGAGGAGACATCTCGTCTCGAAGCTTTGATCATGTCAATGATAAAAGCACAAGGGAAATTGGAAGAAATGATTGAAGAGGCAAATTTGGCAACAAACGAAGCTTTTTCAAAGTTAGAAGAAAGGATTGACAAGATATCTATGGAAAAAGAAGCAACCAAGGATAATCACAAGGAACCTAACCTTTAAGAGGGGAAGATCCTCATTCCCTCCAAACTTAAAGATCCAGGTTGTTTCAACATCTCGTTCACAATGTGTTTTCATAAGGTAAGAGGTGCATTATGTGACTTAGGAGCTTCAATTAGCGTCATGCCTTTTGATGTCTATCATGAACATTGCCCCATAAAAATGAAATTCACTAGTACTAGCCTCCAACTTGCCGATGGATCTATGCATACTCCGGCAGGAATTGTGGAAGATGTCCCAATACTGATTGGGTACTTCCTCGTCCCCGTCGATTTTTATGTAATATTTTCAAAAGGAGAAAGGGATGACCATATCATATTAGGGAGACCCTTCCTAAACACGGTTGGAGCATGTATTGATGTGAAAGGAGAAAGGATCACATTTGAAATAGGTGGATCGAGTGCCACCTTTGACAAAAAGGGGGATGTGTTGAGCGTTGGGGATGGCGACCTAGAGGCTTTCAAAGCTGCGGAGGAATGACAAGATTGCCATGGGTGTTGGTAAAAAAGGTAAATGTGGAAACTCAAGGACGAATCCAGCTACTAGGAGCTAAAATCCCCTCATAAGGCTTAAGGGGGGATAGAACAACAAAGTCTAGCATGACTCAAAATGCGCTTGTCGGGAGGCAACCCGTCTTTTTCTTTTCTTTTTCTTTATGCATTCTTTTTCTTTTACTTATTAGACAATGATTTTTATTTTGGACTATTTTATTTGGACTCTATTTTTGGATTTTATGTTGTAATAGTTAGGAACATTTTCTTCGTTTTACTTGTTATTATGCATATTTCGTCAATAGATTTTCGTACTTAGAATCGAAGGACCTATTGAGACAAGACGAAGCTATCCTTGGCACAAGTTGTCAAGATCACTAAGGTTAGTAAGTATGTTCAAGGACATAGCCAAAAGATATGAGCAAGTGGCAAAGAAAATAGAAACAAAATCCGGATCAGCAACTTTACCCGATCGGATCCATGTCTACCCGATCGGGTAAATGGTCTGTTTTGTGTTTTACTCTATTTTCTTCTATAAAACCCATTTTCTACCCTTTTGCTTACTACCTTATACCCGTGTTCTTCAATCTAAAAGCTGAAATTTTCTCAAAACCTTCAATTCTTAGTCTATTCTTGCAAAATTTGTTCCTATAGTTCATCAAGGGCAACTACTAATCATCATCAAGTAAGTTATTTCTACTTTAGTTACTTCAATCTCTCTATATTTTTCAGAAATCCAACATAAACAAACCCTAACTCCAATTTGGGGGTTCTTGATTTTGATTGTAAAACTTGTTTAAATTGGATTTCTAATGATTCTTACATGCTATAGAGTGAATTCTAGTGGTTAATTAGAATGATTACTTTGATTTGGATGTTTATTTGCTAATTTGGATGCTCATCTTTACTTTATGCTAAGAGCTTTTGTTTAAGTGATAGTATGATGCTTGAATTCATACCTTATACTATGAACTTATTGTCTTATTATGATAATTTAGCATTAGTACCTTAGGTAGTAGCCAAATTCATGATTCAAGTATATGTTGCTCACCTAATTGACATTTTGCCATGCTTATAACATCCATTTGTGCTTAAAGATAGCATGACAATGTTTTACTAAGGTCACTATACTTGGATTTGTGCTTAAAGCTTAGTATTCTAACACTTATGCTATCCACTTGTGTTTACAAATGAAGTGTTTTAATACTAGTTATTTGTAGAAAATGGCACCTTTACTAAGGAAATCAAAGAGGGCAAGAACCTCCACTCAAGGAGAGAGTAGTAGAGCACAAGAGGAGGATATTGAAATGTTTGATGCTAATGAACAACCCGAGAATCAAGGGAATGCTATGCATGATCCTAGCTTCCCGGATGTACAATTTAGCTCACATGAGCAATGGCAAAAATGGTGCGTACTTAAAAGCAAAGGTATGAGGGCTACCAAGTTCCTCAATGTTTCTTCTTTAAGGCATATGAAACTTCTTGAGCATGTTAAAGTGTTATTTAGGGGTCTAAGTATGACTGATAGCATGAATTTTAGCTATGAGACTTTCCCCCAATTAACTCTTGAATTTTTGAGCTCTTTCGAGTTGCATCGGTCTAGAAATAGAAACACTATGCCCCAAGTTCGGTTTCGTTTGTTCAATGATGATTATAGTATGAACTTGGAGAACTTTTCTAGTTATTTTGGTCTCACCACTGCAAACACTGTTATCTCACCTCCGGAAAGCTTTGATGTTAGCCTACTTTGGAGTGCTATTTCGACTTACCCTGTCTCTCATTGGGACCATGTCCCACACCAACATATACATCATCCCGCCATTAGAATCTGGCAAAGATTCATGGGATGGACCTTTTTGGGTCGTGCTGAACCTCATTTGGTGAGACGAGTAGAGTTAGAAATGTTAAGAGGATTTTTGAATGTGGATGGTGATGAACCATGGTCTGTTAGTATACCGTATCATTTTGCTGTTCAGTTGACCAAAGCTGTTAATCCCAAGAACACATCCATTGTCTATGGAGGTCTTATCACTCACCTAGCTATGAGAGTTTGTGGCTTTAACCAAGCCACCACCAACCTTCAAGCATTGACTACACCTCCCACCGAGATGGGAAATGGGTTAGATTATGCATACTTTGTTCAGCTCAACTGGTTTCGCGCTTCTCACCCCCATATGATTTGGAGGATTGCTGGCCGTGATTCGGTCAAGTTGACCGCCGAGGAAGAGAAAATTCCAATTCTTCGGCAGCGATCTCCACTTCAAGAGGGTGAGGCTATCTTACCTCGACCTACCTACTACCTTCCTGTTGGGGATATTACTCCCATTGACCCCCCTGTCCAGCTTAGATCCAGCCGCCCTGAGGTTGGATCATCTTCTCACTCGACCAATGCTGAGGGCGATGTAGCCGCCATGTTTGAAGCTTTAACATTGTCTGTCAATAGAATTCAGTCCGACCAACAGCTTGCTTTGCACCCCATATATGACCACTTTGCTAGGCAAGGTGTGATTAGACCCGAGGGCCCCCACCCATCTTTTTATACTTGGCCCGAAGGGAGGTATGGTGCTGCTTATGGTGCAGGTGTGCCGCGAACCGGACCGGATTATTGTGGAACCGACTATGGCGTAGAGAGGTTTGGAGGGTATGGAGGTGATTTTCCTGATCACCAAGTGGAGGAGTATCAGACCTTTGGAGCAAGCAACCCAACCGGGATCTTTTCTTCTCGTGGTAGTTATCATTCTACAGATGATACCCACTATGCAGATGTTTCTGGATCCGAACCCGAGCCACCTCCTTCTGAGAGGAGAGGTCGTAGCTGGTGGCCTTTGTGATTTGATGATGAGCTCCCCTTGTTTATACTAGCTTGGGGGAGGCTGTCCATTTTGTAAGAATGTTATTCATTTTCTTTATTTTTCACATTTTTCGTTTTATTTTGCCTTTTTCCCATTAGAATTTCATATTGTTTCTCTGTTCCATTTGCTGTCAACCGTTTCTCGGTTTGTTTCTGTTATAATTGCATGCACATTGAGGACAATGTGAAGTTTTAGCTTGGGGGAGGATTTGCATTTAGGAACTGCATTTAGGATTGCATTTAGATTTTTAGTTTTCTTTTTAGTTTATTTCTTTTTAGTTTTCTTAGTTTCTTTTTAGTTTAGTTTTCTTAGTTTCTTTTTAGTTTTTATAAAAAAAAATCGAAAAAAAAACAAAAAGAAAAGATCATTTCCATCTTTCATTTCTCATTTGGTAGTTTTTATAAGCTGATGTTTCGTTTTATTATGAGGAATTGTGCATTCATGGGGATGTCTTGTACACAGTAGATAGGGAATTGCATTTGGACTTAATTAAGCTTGATCTTGACTTTGGCAAGCTACTCATATTGTAAGGTAGAGCCTCCAGTGGTCGGTACATCTGAACCCGATCCCAGTTTAGGAGTGAGTAGTTTCTCCTTATAGTCTGTGTTACATCAAAACGCATAAGTATGGTTTTTATTCCATTTTCTATAAGTATTACTGTCATGATCTACATTTTGAAGCCATTCAATCTCTTGTTCACCTTTCACAATAAACACCCTTCTTTCTAGCTACATTATAAATTTGCCTACCCTTGTTGAGCTAGTAACCAACTATTTGTGTAGGGGTGTTTCTGTGCTTTTGCGATGTTATGATAATTCCACCATTTGGTGTGAGCCGTCTCGGGATTACTGATTTCCGGGTTTTGGTGAAAGAGAGAAAAAGAAAAAAAGAGCTTTGAAAAATTATGGAAAAAGAAAAATGAAAAATGAAATTGAAAGCTCATAAGAAAAAAGAAGGAAAAAAAGAAAAGAAAAGAGGAAAAACGCTTCCATGAAATGAAAAGAAAGAAAATTATGGGAAGTTGTATCTTGATTCTAATGTTTAATAAGCCAATATGCTGCTTTTGGCTTTGACTATTATCGATGGGAGTTGGTATGATTTGGATTGAGTATCCACTACACATTTGGTTATTACTAGCTTGACTTTAAGCTCCACATGACCAAATTCATTTGTCCACTTTCTTACCCAAATTTCCCAAGCCTCTTCTTTACTTTACTAAGTGCTTCTTACATTATAATTTGATCATGATTAGTTTTACTTAATGATTTCGGATTGTCTACCATACTAGACTGCGGGCACATTCTTATAAGTTGTAGATAGGTGAGTGTCACTTCAAATTTGAACCAATATTTCCTATTTTACAAAAATTTGAGTGAAGAGTGTACCGTGAGAGTCCATTGTCAAAAGATCATGCAAGAGCTGAAAAGGTCCGAAAAATATTTTCTATGCTGCGCCGTTATGTAAATCTCAACCATGTTTCGCATTTTTCTTTCGCCCTTGTTGCTGTGGGTTTATGATTCATCTACTTGTAAGAGCTTACTTTTTGAGATTTGTATGATAGATTGATCATCGTTAGCTACCCTTGTCCTAGTTATGATTGTTATATTTGCTTGAGGACAAGCAAGGGTTTAGCTTGGGGGAGTTTGATAAGTGATATTTGTATTGATTTATCCCCCGTTTTAGCTCGATTTCTATACGATTTATGCACTTTGTTAAGTGATTAACGAGCTAATATTGCTATTCTAGTTGTTTTGCGTGTTTTGACTCGTTTTATAGGAAATGAAGCGGTTTTGCTATATTTTCCTACTTTATGGAGCAAAGACACTAGGATACGAGTTTTCAAGGAATTGATGATAGCCAGTTCACGACTTGATTACGATTCCGCTACATGTTTCCTCGAATGGACTCAATTTAGATTTTTGGCTTTGAACTTTAAAAGAAAACTCAACCCAAGTCAAGAGGAGATCAGCCCAAGCCCAATTCCGTAGTGCATTGACCAAAGACTAAGGCATAGGATTCCGTGCCTAAGATGAAAAGACGGAAAATTCCATTTACACAAAAACCCGATCGGATTGCATGATACCCGATCGGGTATTTCTGCAGGAAGACGTTACTTGGCTCTTCTTCAATCCGAGCTTAAATGGGAGGTTTAATGCATTGACTAGGGTACGAATTTGCAAGAGGATCAGCAGCCATGCAGCCTTATAAAAGCCAATGATCATTACACACAATAATCATCTTTTTATATCTTTATCTTATATCTTTTTATATATATCTTTTTATCATCAACTTTTACAATAATCTAATAATCTATTATCATTTCTTTAGCACACTTTCTTACAAGTTTTTATAGTTTTCTTAGTATTTCCTTAGTGTTTACTTAGCCTTTGTTATTTGGTTGGATATTTGTTCTTACTTTCGTTCTTATATTCTCATATTCCGACTTGGTAATTCTCTAATCTTGATTTACTTATGCAATTTTAATCACCATGGACTATAATCTCACTAGTATTATTTTCATAATATTGTTGTTATTAGGAAATCAACCTAAAATTAATCTAGTTAAAACCAAAGTATTATTTAGCATGCCACATTATAATTTACGTAATCATATAATCCTAAAATTTGTCATTAGAATCATTGTTAACATAATCACCATGATCACTTTAGTATTTACATTTCATAGTCTAATTTCATATATCTTTTTCTTATTAATCTACTTAATCACATAATCACATAGATTAGATTAATTCTAATATTGTAAAATTATAATTGTGTAAATAAAATAAATAGAGTTGTAATATTTGAAATGAATTACGAGTTAAATGAATTATAAGAAGAGTAGTTACCAATTGAACCATCTAATTGTTTCTTCCTTTGGTCGTGTCAAATTCTATAACTTTGTTTAGTGGCCATAAGCAATTGTTTGTATTAGTCATTTCTATCTTTATGACGAGAGTTGGGATAGGAATTAGGACTATCAATAGGGGTTTAGTGACTTAACCATGCTGAAAGGACGTTAGGACCCACTAAAAGGTCGGTACGAATCCGGAAGGAATATACCGCTACAAGGCCTAAACAATCATAAGTAATTCTAATATTGGTATCTATGAGACTTTTAATGAGTTTTACATATATTTCTCTTTCACTATATCAACTTGATTAGTTAGTTTACTTTATCGTTTTAAATAGTTTATTTTATTGTCATTTTATTTCTATTATTAGATAGTTTATTTTACCGCATTAGATAGTTTATTTCGTTGCTATCTAGTTAGTTTACTTTATCGTCTTTCCATTCTCGTTCCTAGTTAGTTTATTTCATCGTCTTTTTATTTCCGTTCTTAGATAGTTTACTTTATTTTTATTGTCCTGTTTATTAGTTTAGTTAGTTAGACTTTCAATATTGTCATTTAAATATCGTCCTAGATAGAATTTAGTTGTTAATATCCAGATCAGAGGATTTCCCCGATCGGGTCCGTGACAACCCGATCGGGTATGTCTTCTGTTTTGGGTTTTTAACTTTGCAATTTACATATTTGTTCTTACATATCGTCATTTATATACTTGTCATTTTATTTTATGTTAATAGTTTAGACAAACAACTCAAGTGACTCGATTTTAAATGAAAACCAATCCATAGCAATTCATAAGTAACACGTACTCCCTGAGGATCGACACCCTACTTCCCTAATTACATTCCTTATGTTGTTAGCCTAGTCCGGGTAAATTATTTTTGTTTCGGGACCGCGACAGAACCGATCAAGCCTTCATGGAATTCTCGGCCCACAAGGCATCATCATATAGATCTCCAAAGGAGGTAGTATTCCTCCTCACTTTACTTTGCAGAACGGCACTCAACTTGTTTCGGTAATAGAACGCTCGGTCCTCATCATCTCGGATAAGTCTTGGAGCAAAATGAGCAAGCTTATTGAACTCCGTAGTGAAGTCCTGAGCTGACAAGTTGCCTTGCTTAAAGTATATGAACTCCTTGAGCCTTTGTTGTTTAAGCTCTTTAGAATAGAATCTACCTTCCACAAGAGCTTTGAAACAAGCCTAGTTGAAGTCCTCTTCAAGAACAGCGGTGGCACTAGTGATAGCCCACCAGTTATCAGCTTCCCTCACAAGGAAGTGCTTTGCGATCCTCACCTTGTCCTCTTCACGGACTTGGTATAGATCAAAGTGCTTCTCCATCTCACGGAACCAATCGGATAGCTCCGTAGGGTCCGGTTCTCCACTATATGGTACAATTTTACTCCTAGCTATCTGTCCAGCTACCCATGCGTAGCCACCTTGATGGTTGTCTTCCCTTCTAGGGGGAACTTGGTTGTTGGCTTGAGCTAAAGCTGCATCTTGCTGATTTTTCAGCACTTGAGTGAGAGCTTCCAACATAACGTTCTCAACTAGACGTGGTCTAACCATCTTCATAAGAAACAAAAACAAATTAAGTTACTCCTATCAATTAGCATAAACAAATAGACTACCAAGTAAAATCCTTAATTTCTACCCAACTCTCATTTATTATTTTAAGGTCAAGTAGTTTAAGTTAGGGTTCACGTGTGTGCGTCGGGAGCGATAAAGCTCTGATACCAACTGTGACAACCCTCGCGAATGCGGAAAATAAAACATACAAGCATGTGATTTAATAAGCGGAAATACGGTATTTTAAAAACCTTTATACATGCAAGATAAGTATACGAGGAGTGTCAAATTAAAAACCGAATACAAAATACTATAAGATAAGAGACGTATTCTCTCAAAAGGTTAACAAATGTCAAAGTGATTAGCAACTAGCTAATTAACGACTAGAGGTGAATCTTCCAGGGACAACGCCCGCTAGCTCACATCCGAACCCAAAATAGCATAAGCAAAAAGCCATCCAAATCAAGCAACCTGTTCATCCATGGAAAACATGAACGCCACAGTCAGTGGGGAGTAACTCCGGGTTCTCCCAGCCATATCACATTAAACGTACATAAAAGGAAATACAAAAGTAGAATCATGCGTATATAGATATACATGTGAAATACGATAAGAATAGATATGCAATTCAATATATAATGATAAGAGCATAAGAGTTACAAGTCCGGATCCATCATGTTATACAAAGACTCGGGGAAGACACTCTTAGGCAACCGAATACGCTCACTAGGGCTTACATCTCACCGTTAGCGGTATAAGTTTGATAAGATTGAGACTCGACAAACAAACCAAGCCAAGTCATGCAATGACCATGAATAATCAATCATGTATCACGCATCCAAACATAACGACCACAAAGACGACATCTCTCACGGTAAATGAAACGCACTAGCAGTGTACATGGCAAGTATGATTTAAAAAGGCAGCCAGAGATCACATTTCCCTGAACGCATACCCGATTCTACATTTCGTATATGTAGACTAATTTTCCTCCTGTTAGCACGACGATATAAATATCCGGTCCTAGTCTAAACCTGGTCAGACTCTCGGAATAAACGTGTTCCGATTCGACATGGCGATAAAACGTTTCGCATCCAGACTCGGTCATCATACGACGAGATACCCCAAACTCGTTATAAAATTCAGCAAGAGGCGAAGGCAAAAGCCTCCTAACAAGCGGTACGCTACATGCAAATAACACCACCTCGCAATTACAACATTTGACGGCCGGGTCGATCAACGCACTCGTTCGCCTCCCAACAACGTCGTCGTATGCCCACTAACACATTAAATTAAGCAGTAGGATACCTCCCCGTTCCGACATTCCAGCCTTACGAACGTGGAGGTAGCCAAGGGATGAGAGTACAAAGCACATAACAAAATAGTGCTCAAACCGTATCATTTGTAAAAACCGACTCAAAGTGGAACATACCAAAAACCGTCCCAAAACATGTGATACAAGCGAATGGAATATCATATATTCAAAACATTAATATTATAAGTCACTACGTAAACTCATACGATAAACGAACCATCGGAAATATTATAAATGAAAACCGTAAACAAAAATCACAAACACCTTCCAGCAGGTGCCAGCCGGTCAGGTGGACCGGCTGCCGGTCAACCGGCTAAGGCCATGTATCATATGAAAAACCAAAGTGAAAATACAGGGTGTCCCAGCCGGTCAATGGGACCGGCTGCCGGCTACCCGGCGGGGACCAAAGGGTCATGAGAAAAACAAAGGGAAAAGAAGGGTGTCTCAGCCGGTGGTCTGACCGGCTGCCGGTCGACCGGCAGAGCCCAACTTCATACTTCAAAAATCACGTAATATGCAATAATATACAGCCACTGCCCCAGCCGGTGGTCTGACCGGCTGAGGTCCATATGCACGAAATTCACCATTTTCATCCATGTTCAACATTCAATCATCATCAACTATTATCATAATTCATCCATTTTCATATCAATACTCAACAAACAATATGTATCATCATCAACATAACTTCTAAGCTCATTAATCATATTCTAAATACGATTCCTAGCATAGAAAACACGTAAAACACGTAAATGATATCGAGTACCCTTCACCGTTACCTTTATGCGTCTTTACTCTGCGTCAAGGTCCTCTTCTATTAGGAAATAGTCTTTGTCGGGATCTTGGAGGTCACCACCTACAAAATAGTTAATAAAAGATGAATTTACTTCACCTTGAGAAAGACGAAAAGTTTGAAAAGCGAGAAAGACGGTAATTTTATTACCAATACGGATAGAGGAAGGTAAGAGGGGAAGAATAAGACGAACTTACGAGAATTTGAGCAAGAAACGAATGAGATATGAAGAATCTAATCTTGGATCAAAAATGGAGGCAAGGGTTTTGATGGTTTCTTTGTGATGAAGTAAGTGTTGTGTTTGAGTTGTGAAGAAATAGGTTAAGTGGTAGTATGAGATGTGTAGGGGAAAAAGTCAACAAAAGTCAATGACGGCTTAAGACGGGATTCACATGGAATCTCGCGGAAATTCCAAATACGAACTCGGAAATTCTAAATTAGACGATAAAATAACGACCATAGGTGCTATGATCGTGGGCTATTTGTGAATATAGGAAGAACGAAGAAAATGAGGAAGAAAATGGGGTTTGTGTTTCAGTGTTTAGTTGGTAACTGTATTTGAAGAAGTTAAGGAGACTAGAGAGTTAATGAGGAGTGGGTGGATATTTTAGAATGTGGTTATTATTATTTTTTTTAAAAACAAATAAAAAATGGATAAGGAGTATGTAGTAGTATACTCCCGGGAGTATAGTGCCATTAAGGCCGTGTTCTTTTCAGCTTAATTTCAGCCCGTTTTATTTCAGCTCGGCTCTATTTAACACGGTTTAGTTTAGCTTTAGTCAGTTCTATTTAACTCATCTTTTCACAAAATTAACTCTTACTTCACCTCCATTCACTTCAACTCGGCTCAATACAATTTAGTTCAATTAAGCTCACCTACATTTAACCCAGTTCAGCTCATTTCAGCCGAAAAGAACAGGACCTAATAGGACTATAGGAGTATTCATGACATAAAACTATAATTATTATTATTATTACTAGTATATATCCCACGCATGCATGCGCGGTATATATAGAATTTTTTATCTTGTAAGGTATTGTTTAATATTTATATATTTTAAATTGGGACCTCATCATTAATATTTAATATTTCACAGCATTGTATTTTTATATGAAACAAAAAAAATGAAATGGAAAACTAATCAAAGAGAATTGAGTAAAGTCATGAAATGTATATTTTTTAATGAAAATACTTTTTTTTTATCATAAAACTACGGATTTAATTATATAATTTTTCTCCAGTTATTATGATGAATTTTTTTTGTCATGAAGCGAATAGTAAGTATGTGTCAAGCTATTATCTAAGCTAATAATTATTGTTTGATGAAAAATTAATAACAATATTATTTTATTATAGTGAAATATAATAACAATTTTATTTTAATATAATGAAAAAATCATAATTTTGAGTATAATAAAAAAAATTAGAGTTTAATTATATAAGATTATATTTTAAGAATGAAATAATCGTTTATTTAAAGAAAGTTTAACTTGTTTCCTTATTAAAGCGAGATGTTTTTTGGAGGGAAAATTAAGAGAATTTCTTATTATTATTATTTTTTTTTATTTTTTTTTATTTTTTTTATTTTTTTTTTATAAAATACGCGCAACTTTCATTAAAATAAAATGTAAAGTTTACAAGAAATTGGTGGGGAGCCAGGGACAATATCTTAATTATTATTATTATTATTATTATTATTTAAAAAGAAAGCTACGTCGGCTGTGATACTTACCTTCATCTCTCCTCTCTCCCAAATTGATCGAACAAGGTATGATTAATATCTTAATTTGTCGCTAATCTTGTTTATGTTAATTTTATAGGATTGAAAGTATTTAAATTGATTTACATTTGATTGTAATTCTGTTTTTGTGTGTAATTAACAGTTATTAAGCTGTTTATATGTAAAGCATGATCAGTAGGTAATTAGGGTTTTCAATAATTTCGCTTTATTAGTTTGAATTCGTCCAACAATAGTTGTTCAATTGATATTAAAGATTGAAAGTACTGCTAATTTTCGCGAATTAGGGTTTCGAATTGTTCGTGTGAATCATTCCGAAATTTGAACCAAAAGGGTTTTTGCATTACTCTTCAATCTAATTGCAAATTGATTGTTGATAATTGAATAGAAAAGATTGAAGCTTTATACGGGATTATCGCTTTCCGTGGTATTGATTGCTTGTTATCCAATTTCGGGTTTGAATAATGAATATGTTCCGTATCGTGGTGAATTGTGTTGTTGACTAGGTAAAGACTGAGTAGCTGAAGACTAAAGTGAATTAATTTCATGGCAAGTTCCGCAAGAGTTCTAATGGCTTGTGGAAAATCGGGTGAAAATTTCGACCTATGCGAAAGAACGTAATTAACCGACAGGATGAGGAACAATACTTTCATTTTTAGTTAGTCTTATGTGGGACTGTCTCATGTTAGAAATCGCGAGACATACAATTAGTAAGTATTGGGTGCAATTAGTAGGTAAACGGAGCGATTCCACCAAAAGTTCGGTGTGAAATTGCCTCTTTTAAGAATTTGCGTTTCTCTGTTATTTCGTTGCCCTTGAATGGCTTTTTGGAATATGTTGTCTCTTGACTTGTTCATTTTCAGGTTAATATTTTATGGTGTGAGACGATCTCTTGTGAGATTTTGTGTTTCTTTTAACATTTGCTTTGCCCTGAAATTGCTTTATGTAATTGTTTGTTCTGGACTTGTGCATTTCCAGGGTTAAGATTTATGTTTCCAAATTGAAGTCCACTTCATGGGTGGTGTATTTAGTTTGAACAATAACAGTAGCTGTACTAGCAACCATAATGAGGGTTTCTCGGGTGACACTTGTAAACGGCAAAGGGTAACAAACTGCTTTGATTCAACCGCAAGATTGATTCCATACTTTCCAGATGAGATATCGCTTCAAATTCTTGCCCGAGTACCTAGAGTTCACTATATACGACTCAAGCAGGTTTCTCGGTGTTGGAAAGAGGCTGTCACTAATCCTGAGATATATAATTTGAGAACAGAATTTAATTTGACAGAGGAGTGGCTCTTCATGCTATCTCGTAGTGAAGGAGTCTTATTATGGCATGCATTGGATCCCGTCTCTCAGATATGGTTGAAGCTTCCACCGATGCCTTACCGCCTCCTAGATGAATCTCGTAAACCTGTAGCCCTTCATAAAATATGGGATTCGTGGGGATCAATGATGAAAATACCAGATGCTATAAAATTGTGGCTTGGTGGAAGTGATCCACGGTGGAAAAACGAGTTTTGTGGTTGTTCTATGGCGGTCATGAATGGTTACCTTTACGTAATCGGGGGACTATCAAGGTTCTCAACCCTAAGGTGTGTCTGGTGTTATGATCCTATTTTAAACATCTGGACTGAACTTACCCCCATGTTAACCGGCAGAGCATATAGCAAAACTGGAGTAATAGACAATAAACTCTACGCCGTTGGCGGGGTCAGCAAATTTCGCAGTGGAATAGCACCCTTACAGTCAGCTGAAGTGTTTGACCCGGAGACGGGTCAGTGGTCTGAAATTCCCAACATGCCCTTTTCAAAAGCTCAGGTCATGCCTACTGCTTTTCTGGCAGATTTTCTCAAGCCTATGGCCACAGGATTGACAACATACAAAGGTAAATTGTATGTGCCTCAAAGCCTATATTGCTGGCCTTTCTTTGTTGATGCCGGTGGTGAGATATTTGACCCTGAGACGAACTCATGGACGGAAATGCCAGTTGGTATGGGTGAAGGCTGGCCTGCTAAGCAGGCAGGAACAAAATTAAGTGCCGTAGTTGATGATGAGTTATATGCTATAGAACTTTCAGGTTCTTGGGATAGTGCAAAGATTAAAGTATATGATCATCAAGTTGATTCTTGGAAAGTCGTTCATGGAGAAGTTCCGGTGAATTATGACCAGACGAATGGTGAATCTCCATACCTACTTACTGGTTTATCTGGAAAGCTTCATGTGATCATTAAAGATGCAAACTGTAATTTTGTAGTCTTGCAAGGGACTACGAATTCCGATGGAAATCTTGTCGAACCTTCCCAATCGAGCTTGTTCTGGAAAGTCGTCACACATAGACAAGCTGACTCTGCGGAGTTGCTTAGTTGCCAAGTCCTCAGCATCTGATTTCGAGCAATTTTGGTTGAAATTTAGGGTTCTTAAAGTTTGGAGTATGTTTTAATGGGCAATGGCAAATGGTGATGTGTTTCTCCGTTTATATGGAAGTCCTTTCGTTCTTCTTTTTCATAGTATTAGATTTACTAGTTTGATGCTCTATAATGTAATGTTTCCAATCATGTAAATAGTAAATACAGAATGCATCGGAGCACTTTTGTAATCTCATAAGTTTACGATTTCATGGCCGTTTTGTCTAATATAGGCTACCCTAAAGCTGCAAGCCTGCAAGAAATAATTCAGACTAAAACAATGGAAATTAGCAAATAAAAATGTGATTTCCTCCACAAGACCACAACCATTCATAGAGTGCTTAATCACCCCGTGGTTCGGGAGTTGAAGAACCAGTCGGAGACATCAGAAACAGACCAATGTGAAAACCCCATTTTTCAAGCCCACCCATAGAACTTCCCAAAAGGCCAGAGCTTTAGCTTCAAGCCTTCAGGCGTAGTTTCCGTCATCATACTTCAGTTGAGACCTCGTGCGAGCACTTTGACAATGTGGATTTATGTAGGTTTTAAAAGAGAGATTGTTTGATGTATCTTTGAACATTGGCATTGACAACGCTACAATTCTGAGAAGATTTAAGTCGAGATTTATTAGTGTACTCGTTACTCAATACCTTTATGACTTCTTCTGAGAAGATTTAAGCCGAGATTTATTAGTGTATCAACAAAAGAAATTCAGATCAGAAACTATCTCGCTTATAATCAACCAAATTCGGACCAGCCCCAAGTGTTCTAAAAAAACACAAGAAATCAAGAATAAAGAACAAAAAAAAGACGTGTTTATCCTCGTTTTCTACTAATTTATAGAATTATAGCAATAGACAACTCAAATTCAACAAAAAAGAGAAAAACTCTAATAAAAAAAATGCGGGGATACAACTATATATGTACACAGCTTCACTGGAAACTGGATTTAGGTACTCCTGCCAACTGCCAAGCCCATTGCACTGATAAAAGAGAAACATCATTCGAACAATCCGTTGATACAATAGAGATCCCTGGATCATATATTTAGATACGCAAACATTTGAACCTTAACCCGCTAACTGAATCAAAAACACTTTCAGAGGGCAAATATGGTAGTTCCATACCAGTTTCGTAATATTACAAATGCAACTAAGGACCTTCCAAGTTACAATGACATGTATTCTCATTTCTCTTGGAATGACCAAAACTGTTCACTGGTGCTATGTCATCCCTCCAACATTTATGTACACAGCTGCTTTCTAGCTTTCCGGTCCGCAAGCCCCACCAGGAAATCAGTAAATATGTGTTCATAATCCGGCACCTTTCCGTAACCTGATAAAATGGCAAATCGCGAGCAAGGTGATCATATAAAAAAATGAACTTGCAATATTTTGTAGACCTACGTCATATTAAAAGAGGTATTGATAAGCCAATACTTGTAGCATAAATCACATTATCAGAATCCAGAAGAGTATATTGCACAAGTAAGCACTTACCAGGGAAGTAGTTGATGTCGATCACATAAAACATATCTTGAGTTCCATGCTCACGGATCATGTCAATATTAAACAGCTGAAGGCCCTGAAGGATGTAGCATATGTTAGAAAGTAAAGGAGTGACTTTAAACTTCGCGTTTGGTGAAATCCGGAGTAACAAACGACGGGATTACCATTCTAAGGCGAAGCTCCCCAACCAGCCTCTCTAGCAATGGTCTCGGAGGAAGCTCTGCACAAAACCAAATATAATCCAATGTTCTCAAGACTTGATTGTTAGGAAAGCAAATTTGACATTTAAAAAAGACAATAAATAATTCTTTCATCCTCACCCCCAAAAACCCCTTCAAGAAAGGTAAAGAGAAATGTTGTATTGGTGAGGTCTCGACGTCCTTTCGATTATAAAAGCCGTATCAATTTGGATTGGCTGGGCCCCTTCTATTATTGTAAGTTGGTTTTACGGTGGATCCCCAACTGAGCCTATATGTTTTTCGGTCTGGGCTACCTCGCCTCATCTGTGCCTCAACCAAACAGGTACTTAACCGCATAATGCACCCTTCACCGAGTCGAAATATAAAAGAGAGAAAGGGCACATCCCATTAAAGAGGTAATTCAAAGAGCGAGGGAATGAATCAATTCAAAAGGACTACTGAATTGCAGTGTGGCATCATCAACACTGCAGCCTAATCTTGGAGGAGAAATTCACACTTTTAAGTAGGGCTGAGCAAAAATATACGATACGGTTTTATTATACGGTTTCAATTATACGGATTTCCGTATATCCGATACGAATTTCCGTATATACGATACGGTTTATAAAAAACCGTATCGGATACGTATCGGCAAAATTGGAAACCGGATATACGGTTTTTGATACGGTTCCTATTTTTAATATAAAATATAAAAATAAAATCATAAAACCACTAAACGTCGAGTATATTCGTGACTCATTCTTATTACTTTTATACATTTTTAAGTTATTTATTCATATAATATGTGATACTCTTTTAACTTATTAAGAAAAATCATAAAATCACAAAAAAAAAAAATAAGACATAAAATTTTACATAAATAAAATGGAAAACCGGATACCGGATATACGGTTTCCGGATATACGAAAAAACCGGATATACGGTTTCCGGATATACGGAAAATCCGTATCGGATAAGGATACTCAAAATTGAGATTTTTAAAACCGGATATCCGATACGGTTTTAAAAACCGTATCGGATATACGGTTTTGCTCACCCCTACTTTTAAGTATGCCACAAACATGTCTGTGGGAGAAATAACTTCTACAACCATCACATGTCAAATATTTCAGTAATACCCAACAACTTCTCATTCAGTCCATTAATAGCATGGAATTCAATTCTGTCTTGTCTCACTCGGTAATTTATGTTTCCGTTTTTGCGCATGTTTTGTGTGGTGGTCTCGAGAAGGAGTGAAATATACAACAGAGGTTCTACAAAAAACATGCAACTACAATCACATCAGCATTAACATTTATAAGGATAACGGCTCAAAACTCGTACCAGCAACACCGGGCTCTAGATCTGCCTCATCAGCATTCGCTGCAGCACAAGAAACTCTTGGAAACTGAAATACCCCAGCTTGTTTGGATAGTTCACGTTTGCAGACATCAGGTAGAGAGAAACGACGAGTAACTTTTATAGCGTCACCGACAACGTAGACTTTGAACATGACACCACCTGCAAGTATGAGAGTATATGCAAATTTTACAGATGAAATTAAAAGAGGGATATGACTATGAGAAAGCAAATAACGACAGTTCATTTAATACAAAAACTTACCATGGTTAACAAATTCCTGAAGAACCAAGGGAGGTTCCAGTTTAGACAATGAAACATTATCATAAGCAAGGAATAATTGGTGTGACTTTGCGCTTCCATCTACAAACAATGGCTTTGCAACTGCACTTACAATCCAAATTTGCAGCTTCAAATCACCGTACACAGGCAAACATAGCAAAATATGAGGATAATAATAAACACTACTTCCATCCAAATTTATTGCTCCAAATACTTTGGTAGTTAATCGATATCAACATAGACCAAAAGTTCTTCAACTTTATATTGAAATACAATGTAAAATTTTTAATGTTTAATCTTTCAAAACAACCACTCCGTCCATTCTTTTTTGTTTCTCCCATTTACTTTTGGTACGACTCTTAAGGAGTACAGCATTAAACTGAGTTAACATGCAAGTGGGCTCTCAATTAAAACAAAATCCAGTTTGCTTAAAGTTAGTTAGAAAACCAAAAGCATCTAATTGCTATGTTACTCAGGCTCGTTTAGGAGTATCCAACACGGGGGCGTGTCCAAGTGTCGGACTCGGCTATTTTTTGAAAAATATGCATATTTTGGTCCAAAATGAGGTGTTCAAGTGTCATACCCATGTCCGAGTGTCGAGTGTCGGACACGGGTACGTGACGAAATTAGAAGAGTCGGAGTAACATAGTCTAATTGTGAACGACTACCGCCATGGACTTCTCACCATCACCGTAGTCTTCTCAGAGACCACCACAACTGGGCCCGTAAAAACCACTACTGAAAGCACCTAGGTCCGACCCCCACAGGACACACCTATGCATGTAGTTTTTCAACATTCAACATTATTTTAGTTTTGTTATAGATCTGAGCATATTAGAAGGATTAAACCAAGGACAGTGACGCCCAACATCCCTTCTCCTTTCTCTGTAGATCCGAGCACACTGGAAGGATTAAATCAAGGAGAGATGCACCCAACATCTCTTCTCCTTTTTTCGGTGTTGGGTAGACGGGAATAACTATCTAGTTGTGTGACAGGCGTTCAGGAGGAGGAGACCTCAATGTCATCGGCGATGGGTTAATATCATGTGGTGATTAACGAAACCACGCTGAGTTGCCAACGATGGTGAAGGGAGGAGGCTTCGCTGACGATGGGCGATGGCGGAGGAAGGAGGCTTCACTGACAAAGAAGAATAGAATGCAGGAGAGGTAAGATCTAGAGAAGAGGGTGTTGAAAAGTCAGAGCTAGTAGTTAACCATTATGATTATTATAATTAACTCTAGATCTGACTTTTCAACACCCTCTTCTCTAGCTCTATAGTTAACCATATTTAAGAGGGTGTTGAAAAGAGGGTGTTGAAAAGTCAGATCTATAGTTAACCATATTTATATAACTAAAACAATGTTACATTGTAAGAAAACACTGGCCAAAGTATAGTTAGGATTGAGGGAGTACATCCCAAGCTCTCAGAATTTAAGATTAACTCCAGTAAAACTCTACTTCTCCGCATCTTTGATTTTTAATAACCCTCATTACAGCAAGATCAACAAGCAACAAAGAAATGTTCAGATTTAAAGGCTTGGGGGTAATGACGATAAAGAAATATATAGCAGCCGAGAAAGAAGACTCAAGCACAAAAGATATACCCAAGGGTAGTTTTAATCCAGCTTTAGCAACTTTATTCGGAATGGAAGAGGAGTCTTTTTCGACAACCAGCTGTTTCGGCACGCATACTCTGCCTACGAGAAAAATAATAAATTCAGGTCAATTCCAATGTAGTCCAGAAGAGATAACATCCAAACAGACTATCATTTAAAACAAGATATCAAAGAGAAGGAATACTAGTAAGGAGGATGACATATAGGCAAATAACATAACAGTAACGTCAGTACAGCAAGTTTATATTCATTCATGAAACAGTTGAATATGTGGCATAGCCATTCATAACGAGCACTAGACTTTACCACAAGAATCAGCCAAGTTTAAAGCAGCAACCTCTTCAAGCATTGACTGTCGGTTGTGTACACATTTTATTGCGTAGGGAGGATCGAGGACCGTCACTTCAGGATGCTTTAGCCTGTAATCCTTCAAAAACAAAACATAAAAAAAATTAAACCAGAGAAAATTGTCAGACGGAAGTTCAAAACTTTTGCTAGAAAACCTTAATCTGAGAAGCCCACAGGTTGGGCTATGAAATGCATCAAACAAATAACTCCGATGTAAAATCACAAATCTACTTCAGCAGAGTGCAGCCTCTCTAAATGGATTCGAGGGATTTGTAAGGGAGGAAAATAGACAGATCCATTTCGCTAACACAAATGAACTTAAAATTCTACCAGCACAGGAAAGAATTGGAACGAACCTAGTATTGTTCAAACAAAGCGTCTTCTACTACCCTTTCCCTCCCCTCCATCCCCATCTTCTCCCCTTCCGCCTTGACAGGTATCCAAGCAAAGCAAAAAAATTCAAACTACCTCATGTACTGATCAAAATCAAGCACGGAGAAAAAACTGGGAATGCCCACCATAAGCACACTGAATTTCAAAGTTACGGACAAAGTACTATAAAGACTATTGTTCCTCGAAAAATGACATTTAGTAAGACAATGCAGCATATTTCTCATGTGGGGATCTATAACAGATCATTTTGTCTCGGGTCAAGTACCGAAGTACGTCACTTTGTATAGGGTACGTGATAAGAAATATGCAAAGTATTCAAACTTCACACAGAAGCTTTGGAAATACGGAGTAGTGTAAAGAATGACACACCTCAAGAGTCTGGCTCCATTCGCTTCCCAACAGCTGTAAGACGACAAGATAGATAAGAGAGACTGGTACGGATTGACAAGGATAAAGCAGAAGTACAAAACTACAAACTAGAAAGAGCACAATTTCGGCATAGTAACAGATGTGTACAGGGGAAAAAAACAGGCAGGGGAGTAATATGAATGCTCACACAAAAATTGAATAGAAAAAGCAACTCAAAAACTACAGGTCACTTATCTGGCACACCATGAAACAGCTCATGACCTTCCAAACATAGCAAACAATGACAGCATCAATAGTTGCGTCCAGCATAAATAAAAGGAAAATATTTAAAGCACACTTCAAACGTTAATGAATAATGAAGAAGTAAATGTAGATTATATCTGATGAAATATAGACTTTGGAATTATGAAAAGAGAGCCGAAAACAGAGCTTTCTGTTCCACAAAGTCTAAATAAGCTAAGACACTACAAGACGCTAAATGGTCAATGAAAGCACAAATAGGCATTTTACTTGACATATGTGTGAAGTCTGGATTAACCATCGAAAATTTACCAGGAAAATCTCATGATTACTTGTGGATGTCCCACTATTAGTATCTACCAAACTTCTACCCATCTCAGAAAATACTACTCCATTTTAAAGATAACTTAATCGGATATACAGGTAATAACTTTTTCGGAAAATTCCCACAATACCATCCAACTTTGACGTTTTGCCCGAAATACCCAAAAATTTTACCCGAAAAACTTTGAATGACCATAACTCGGGTTTACAAACTCGGAAAATGAAGTTTTTTTTTTCAAATCGTTCATCTTTCCGAGAGCTACGATTTGGAAAAAAAAATAGTCGTACTTGAATTCCGTGGTTAGGAGTTTTTGTATGTCAAAGTGTTTTTTACCGAACAAACTTTGAGTGGCCATATCTCTTGGTCACGAGTTCAGAACTCGCTAATTTTTTTTTTCAAATCATAGTTCTCGGAAAGATGAACAATTTGAGCAAAAAAATTGTCATTTTTCGAGTTTGTAAACCCGAGTTATGGCCACGCAAAGGTTTTTGGGTAAAAAATTTGGGTATTTCGGGCAATAGGTCAAACTTGGGGGGTACCGTGGGAATTTTTTGGATAACTTTTTCGAGACACATTTATCTGTTAAAAACAAGGAAAGTGAGACATTGTAATTCGGAAGGTCTGTCAACGAGTAGACAAATAAAGAGAGACACGATAGTTAAGGATCCCAACTGCATTTCTTTCCTTTCCACCAGATAATGTTGACAAATGAGTTGTGTTGAACATAATGAGTTAATGATGGCAACTCGACAAGCAATGCAATAAGTTTATCCTCAAGAAGAAGAATTGAAAAAATGAAGTGATTCCCAATCGCATCTACACTCTAATAGCCAAGAACTAACCTTGTGCAAAACAACATCAAATGGACCCTGATCTGAAAGCGGCTGATTTTGATCAATCGGAACAAGTAAAATCCCCTTTTTCCTGCATCAGTAGTAACTAAGCTCTCATAACTTGTCATTAAAGACACTTCGTGTCATCTTTATCCATTCAAGGAAATTTTCTAACATAATATAAATATATGACCGAAGTTCATCAACTGCCTCCGTTTATCATCATTAATTCAGTAAACAAGCATTCCTTATTTTGAAAAACAATAACAATGAATCATACACGTCACCGGGAAATCCAACGAAGTTGCAGCAGGACTGTAGATAGGTCAAGTTGGTGAACACAAAACAAAAGTTACTATAATAGTATACTTCCTTCGTTTTTTAATGATATTCCCGCTTCTTGAATATACGTAAAAAGTATTTTAATAAAAAGGGAACATCAACACCATATGGAGGGAGTAATATATATTTCCATTTCACTCACTAATTCTTTTCTTTTCTAGTCACATTACGACGATCGGATCGGTCCAAAATTAAATCTTGACCATTAAGGAGGTAATGGACCGTCATTTCTTTGTAAGAAACGGAGAGTATCGTTACTCGTAATTTATGTAGTCCGTACAAAACAGTTGGAAAGTTGTACCCTACAAAAGTCAACATAATTTGGACCTAGTCACTAAAATAAAGTAATTAGCCTGACAGCATAAATGCTAATGAATATTCCACAAGCAACTTGCCTACTTGTAAAGACGAGAGCTTTGAGCTAACCATATACTAATATACTAATAATAGTATTAAAGTATGCAAAACAAGACTCCTAACTATTTTATAACTACCATTAGTTATCAATTTCTTTTGTGTGCCATTTTTGGTATATAAAAGTTGGTTATTGTAAAACCGTCTCACACAAGACTATATGCAAACATCCAAGAACATGGGGATCAAACAATTGACAAAGTAATAATAATCCAACAAAATTAACAAAATCAAATCTTTATAACCTAAATTAATGAGATAAATAAACAAAGAAAATGTGTAAGCATGTAATTAATTAATATTTTAATACCTAGCAACAACTTCAAATTTAGGTTGCAAGAAGCTCTCCTTCTTCTTAGCTGTCAAAGCATACCCAACAACGACTTTCTGGGAAAAACCCAAATCAATCGAATTAGAAATTGAATTCAATTCTTCATCATCTTCTTCCATAATTTCCCTAATTTCTCCATTTAACCTCATACCAACAACTCCTTCAATTAAAATTAGGGGTTTTCAACTTCTTGAATCAAATCAAAAACTAATCAATACCCAAATCAATTAACTAACAAATATGAACTGGGTAATTCACAAAACTCAAAATTATGAACAAAAATTATTACCACCCAATTTCTTTATTTGTTTATATTACAAGATTATATATGTAATTAATTGTTTTGAGTGAAGAGTTGTGTGTAAATGAGGGTAGATATGGGAGAGTTGAAAATGGAATGAGGATCAAAAAGAGGCGAATATTCGAAAATTATAAGTCCGGGAAGAAAGGAAGAGAAGAAGAAAGAAGGAAGAGAAGAGAAGAGAGAAAATGAGGATTTTAAGTAAATTTTAAGCTTAAATTTTGGAATGTTCCATTTTTTTTGGTCTGAAAATTTGGATTTTATTTGACTGATTATTAATTTTATTAATTTTATAATGGTTGGTTTCTTTGCCCGTGCCCTTTTGTTAACTTATTTGGTGTTCGTCAACTTAAATGTAATTTTTTATTAATGTGATTTTGGCATGGTAAGGATGTGGGATTTGAGATAGATGATCTCAAATTTCATTCTTATCGGATCTAATTAGAGTATATGTTATCTAGAGAATATTCTATCAATGATGTTTTAATCATTAATCATATGAGGTTAAAGACAAATTCGGTCATATTTTATAAGTAGTGATGATTGTAGGTGTCTCGCGAAAGTGGTAATTAAACGTCATAATTTTGTTTAATCGTAAAATTTAGTCCCTTAAATTTCATTTGTAGCAATCAAACACAATTACTTTAGCCGAAAGTGAATTTTAACCCAACTGGTTGATTTTTCATGAATATTTCGCCATAATTCATTTAATAATCGAATTAATTAAATAGCAAAACCAATTTTTATAACCTTATAGAAACTTTTATACAAAATACGTAATTGTTAATAACAAATTTTTCAAATAATTTTACAATTTTTAGACATTTTATTATAAAAACAATTGTAAGAATGGTTCATGAAAATTATCATATGTTTATTTTGTTAATTATAGATGGATGTAAAATTTTATTTTAAATGAATAAATAATTGTATACAAATTAATAAAATTGAAGTTAGCTATATAAGCATGCAGTACACAGATTAGAACCATTAAAAAAAATCACAAATTCTCATTTGTGACGGACACTATCCGTCGCAAGCTTAAGACGGATACTATATTCTCTCACAAAATACCCATCAAGGGTGAGTGGAGAAGCAAGCACAGTAAGTGGATTGTACATCTGTTGTACTACCTCACAGGCTCACATAGTGTAGTTTTTGAGTTTCACAATAAAGTTTTTGAGTATAGTATTTATAAATTATAAATTTTAATATAAAGTTTTTGAGTTCATTAATTTGAACATTAAGCTCAAAAAAGTTACAATAAAACTCAAAATACATCACAAATAAGATTAAAATGTAATTTATAAACTTTAGAAAGCTCGAAAAAAATGCATAAAAACTCAAATTCATACAAGTCTGAGGTAGTACATCCGATGTATAATCCTTTTTCTCAAGCACATGGGGGGTGCCTACCTTGTCCCCTCTACCCATTTCCTCTCACAAAATACCCGTCGCAAGATCCGATCCGTCGCAAGCAAGACCTACTGAAAAAAAATAGAAGTGCACAACAAAAAAAATCGTGAAATCATCAAATTATGGATACTTTTGAAAATAAAAAAATAAAACCAAACCCAAAATTATGACACAAGAGGTAATAGTAATGTCTTTAATGTATTTTATAAGATGCTTGATGACATTAGGGAGTCCAGTAAATCAGTAATAATGGTCGTTCAAAGGAGGTGGTTCGCGACGGCGATTATATAGAACAGTTGCTTTCTCAAGTCGAAGCAAAATGTATAACCTTCAGTGGTGAAGAAGGATTTGGGAAATATTTAGATCTTCATGAGTTTTATAATAGGTACATCAATGCTAAATTCGGCCACCCTCTCAACTATGTCGAGTATCTTAAAGAATTCTCGGGGATTGATGAGGAGAAGGTAATCTCCTCTAGGTTTAAGGTCACGGAGCAGTATCGTCTTTACATTGAAGACGTGTTGGAGTACTTAATATCGTTTATGGACCGAGCTAGGCCTTTGGAGTTCTTCGACAGGGTATTCAGGGATCTGGAGGTGGAATGGGCTGGTAATCAGGAACGGGTAAGGAAGAGGCCGAGGCCTGAAGCGGATATTGCCCTCTTGGAAGCTAAAGTGAAGAAGTTACACTTGTGCAGACTAGACAGCATGTGCAGAACATGCAAGCGATGAGACCAGGTGAGCAAGATGAGGACGAGGAGGATCAGGTGGAAAGCGGCGAAGAGGATGGTGATGAAGAAAAGGAGAGAAACAATCCGCTGAAGCTTCCGATGGGGTTGGACAGGAGACCTATACTCTATTGGCTATATAAGCTGCATGGTCTTGGCCTCGAGTTCAGGTGCGATATTTGTGGGGACCACACCTACTTTGGTCGTAGAGCTTTTGAGACGCATTTTAAGGAAGCAAAGCACCATAACGGGATGCGTTACCTTGGGAACCCCAATACCACGAGCTTCCATGAGATCACCTCCATCCAAGAGGCTCGCAATCTATGGCAACACATTCAGGAGAGGCAGGGCTTGTTCAAATGGCGGCCTGAGGTCGATGAGGAGTTTGAAGACGGTGATGGTAATGTCTATGACAACAAGACTTTTACTTGCCTTGCTAGGCAAGGCTTGATATGATCCATTCACTATTACAACGCCAATAATTTTTCTCAGTTTTCTCTGAATTTCTCATTCATATAATGATGTTTTTGTAACCATTGTCCTGCAGCTTTCGCATTGGAAGAGTATTCCTAAATTTGTCTGTCAGAGGAGATATTTACCAATGCATATAATGTTTTCATAGCCTCAGCCTCATTACGTAATGTAATGAAAGGCAACAACGATGAAGTTATAGCGAACAAAATGCACACGTACATACAAAAGTGTGTTTACATTTAATCAAATTGCCGATGAGATAACGTTACAAAATGAATACGGGATAACAAAAAACAAAATACTCCGTTTATGGCAGTAGGAAACAGTTTAACGTAAGTAGTATCGATACGCTAAAGCACTATATGATGTAAACTTGCCATTGCAAGTGCATAGACGTATACAGCATATATCACATATGAAAGGTAAACATTGGGAGTTCAAGCTAACTAATACTCATGCCTCTGTGAACAGAGAAATCATTAAGAGCATGATGATGCCTCACAAAATAGAATGATCCCTCTTAAGTTCCAAAACATTGAATTTCATTTGCCTCTTAATAGTTCCTCAATTGCACAGTATACAGCATGGTTGACGCATTCGTAGTACGATCCGATACAAAGACGTGATACAACCTGGTTACCTAATCTGTAATACGCTCCGATGTGAATACGCAATACACATTTTTTAACATGGTAATACGGATATTTTAAACCAAAATCACAAGTTTCGTAATATGAATACCAAATATGTAGGAAGATGCTCAAATCTCTGGAATTTGAGAGAATCTGGAAACCATGGTATGCAACAAATAATGAACCATATATTAGAACAGAAAACAGATGTTAACCAAGGAGTAGTACTTATTATATCACATGAACGACACAAAATCTAACATTTTACAACTCGGGGAAGAAACATAGAAGGCAAAACCGCATATGGAATACTTTATTATCTCTCGTCTTGGTGCCAAACGGAATTTAAACGGAATTGAACTATATATACTTGCACATAAAAAAAACAAGCTATCAATAGAGTAGTTTTTTGCACCTTGACCTTTGCCCTGCCCATGAAAAGATACTGCTGACAGCTGACCTTAGGTTATAAACCAAACCCTCCAAGATCACAGTTCCTCCTGAAAATCCTCCTTCCTGGATGCTGAGGCATTCCGAAAGCCGGCAACCGATCATAGTCTCCGCCAATAACAAATGGAACTCCAAAGGGATTTGGATCTCTTCGTCCTGGAAATAAAGGTCTAAAATGGGGAGGTTCTCTCCATGGAAATGGTACACAAACCCTCTTTCTCTTCTTCCTGATCTCCCAAGCATTACCAAATTTTGATTTCCATTGAATTTCTCTTTGTGAACCTATTACATCTCCAAACTCTTCCTCGTATTTCAGTTTCCATAGATCATTATTTGAAGCGACAAAACGCAGTTCTGAAGATACACATGCCACACTAGCAACGTCTACGGCCGGAAGAGACTCCAAAATATTTAGTTTGAGCTCAGTGGGGAGGAGCATGAAGCAAGGAGGGGGGAGCAAACCCACTTCCTCACAAAGTTCAATTAAAAGTGGGTATGAAAGCCCGTCCTTGACTATTTTCCAAAAGTCGAAGATTTCTTGATTTGGGTAAAGTTTATTGGATCCATCCCTATCTTTCTCAGAATCACTATCATCACTCATCTTCCGAACATAGTTCAAAGCGGGAATAATCTTTGGTTCATCCAAGCAAACTCGGTGGATTCTAAATCCTTTTTTAGGCAAAGACCCATAAACATTGACATACTTCCCCAAGGTCTGAAACTTCAAAACAACAGTTTCAACTAATTCCGAAGTAGAAATCTCTGGAAGCGTATAATGCAAAGATATACCAAACGCTGATGAAGGCCACTCATCAGGTAAATGAAAACCATCGACTTTCCTTCCTGTAATCGGGTTGTAGCCAACAAAGCCGGACTCCAACAAAACGGCATGAACAGCAATCACAAGGAGCTTATGATTACCACCATTAGTAGCACCATCTCCCACCTCCTTGACAAACACCTTCTTCAGAAAACTAGGCACAGAAACCCTAGTATTCACATTACTTAAAGACTCGTCATCGACCTCCATTTCATCGGTCCCCTCGGTTACCTCAATAGACTTTTGATCATCAGGGTTACTCAATTCCGAAGAAACTTCCATTCCACTGTCCATCAATTCCCGAGACCGCGAATCAGAAGCACCCTCTTCATCCAACTCAGTAGATTCTATCATTGCAGCATGCACCAAATCTCCACTATCACTAGGGTTACTCAATTTCGATAATTCTCGATTCATAACACTACAACCAGCAATTTCATCCAATTTAACAGCATCTAACCGGGTATTCGCCAATTGATCCACCTGGGCAACCCCCAATTCTCTACTTTCATCACAAGAAACATCAAATTCACCTAATTTACCACATTCTAACATCTGGGTATTCATCAAATTCACATCGTGATCATTTCTAGCGTTACTTTCAGAGGAAATATCAATAATTTGCACTAAATTAGGGTTTTGAGATGAAAAAACATTAGGGTTTTGAGTAAAGTATATGAGATCACCTGATGTAATACCAAGAGATTGAAGAGACTCATCCGGCGAAAACCCGAAAAGCTCGTCCTTTCTGTTGAGTGATAGGAACAAATTGTGTTGAAGTGTAGAAGATGATGATGAAGGGAAAAGTTGAAGGTGTAGGATTTGCTTCAATTGTTGAAGATTACATGTGTTTGGGACTTCAATTTTATGGGTTTCTTTTGATTCTAATGATCTTAGTCTTAGTTTCATGGTTGCTTTGTGACGAGAAGAGATTGAGAAATCGTTTGATTGTTTTTTTTTTTTGGGGAAAATAGTGATGTGTGGGAAGGAAGATGATGAAAGAAGAGAAGGAGAAAAGGACAACGGTTTTGTTTTTTGTTTTTTATTTTTTCGGGCGACGATTGAACTCCGTAAAAAAGGATTATACATTGGATTACTACCTCAGATTAGTATGAATTTGTGTTTTTATGCATTTTTTGAGCTTTTTAAAGTTTATAAATTACATTTTAAATTTTATATGTCATGTATTTTGAGTTTTATTGTAATTTTTGTAAGCTTAATGTTCAAAGTAATTAACTCAAAAACTTTATATTAAAATTCATAATTTTTAATACTACACTCAAAAACTTTATTTTAAAGCTCAAAAACTAAATTATCTGTGGTAGTACATCAGGTGTACAATTCACTTACTGATTGAACTCGGAGCCGCTATTTTTAATGCGTAGAACCGTACACTACAGGCTAAGTCACAACTCACAAGTATACGAAGTTGCTTGTAAACCATGTATAAGTTAAGTCATTCGTGGATCGGGTCATACGGGCCTCGGGTCTGGTTAGAGTCAAAATACGGGTCAAGAATTTTTCATATTTAATAGTGTACTCAATGGATAAAACATTACATATACGAGTTATGTCGGGCTATAAAAAATAAATTTCAAGTGCACTAAAAGAAGTTAATTTGTGTTTATTTAATAATTTAGCTATTTTTGAGTGACTTATAAAAAAAATCTAATTTTATATAATTAAATTAAAGTGTTTTATTTCCAAATTGAATCATACTCGTTCAATAATTAGGGAATTTTTTTTAAATTTTGGAATGGAAAACATAATTAGGAAAGTTATCCGCGTGTTTTAGGAAAGTTAGAAAAAAGACGTAAACCGACGTTAGATTAACTTTTGCTATATAAACAGCCCTATGTTCTAACTTCTAACCACATTACTATAAAAAAAAAACAAATTTAGAGCAAAACAATTTTTAGAGCAAAACAATTATTATAGAAGAATCAGCAAAATTATGGCTGCTACTCAAAACCAAAGCAATGTGTTTACCGTATTTTATGGAATGCTTCATGAAATTAAGGAGTCTAGTAAACACAGTAGGCGTTCAAACGAGGTGGTTCGCGATGGTGAGGATATCGAAAATTTGCTTTCTCAAGTTGACTCGAAAATTGCACAATCTGTAACCTTCAGCGGAGAAGAAGGGTTTGGTAAGTATTTAGACCTTCATCTTTTATATAACAATTACAACAACTCTAAATTTGGTCACCAATTAGACTACATTCACTATCTTCGGAATTTCCCTGGTATTGATGATGAAAAGATTATCCCTTCTAGGTTTAAGGCCACGGGCCAGTATCGTGTTTACGTTGAAGACGTGTTGAGTTACTTGATTTCGTTCATGGACCGTGCTCGGCCTTTGATGTTCTTGGACAGGATATTTAATGAGTTGGAGGAGGAGTGGATGGGGAACCAGGAACGGGTTGGCAAGAAGAGGCCTAGACCCGAACCAGAGGCGATGTTGATGGTCGATGCTGATAACACGGTGGAGGAACTGATGGAGTTGGGATTGGAAAAACTGAAGGAGGCTTTAGATGTCCTTGGTCTTAAGTCCGGGGGTACGGCTAGGCAAAGAGCAGAAAGGCTCCTACTAGCTAAGAATAACAAATTGGAGCGACGACACTTGAAGAAAGACGAAGTTGGTAAGGAGAAGGAGACGGCTTTGATGGAAGCGAAAGTGAAAAAGCTGTGTGAGATACTAAGTGATACGCTTGAGAGGACCAGACAACACGTGCAGAACAAGCAAGCTATGACTCCAGAGGAGCGAGATCTTGACGCTGAGGATGGGGATGAGGCAGAAAGTGACAATGATAAGGATGGTGACGATGATGATAAGGAGATATACAATCCACTGAAACTGCCGATGGGATGGAACGGTAGACCTATACCGTATTGGCTGTATAAGCTTCATGGTCTTAGACAAGATTTCAAGTGCGAGATTTGTGGCAGCCATACCTACTTTGGGCGCAGGGCTTTCGAGATGCACTTCAAAGAAGCGCGACACCAGCAAGGAATGCGTTGTCTAGGAATCCCGAATACCAAAAGCTTCAACGAGATTACCTCCATCCAAGAGGCTCGCAATCTTTGGCAACACATTCAGGAGAGGCAGGGGCTGTCCAAATGGCGGCCTGAGGTCGATGAGGAATTTGAAGACGCTGATGGTAATGTCTATGATACCAAGACTTTTACTTACCTTACCAAACAAGGCTTGATCTGATCTATTTTTTCAGTTTTCAGTAAATTGTATCTTTGAATTTCTCATTTGTATTCTGTTTTTGTTTTAAACTTATGTACTGTATTGCTTATTGGAAAAATAATTCTTATATTAGCTTTCCGGCTTAGCCCGCTGAGAAATAAATTTTCAATCATTGAATTCCGATAGCTTCCCAATAGTTCCTCAATGGTACACTATACTGCATAGTAGGTACAACAGATATTACGTACGCACCATGTCAGAAACCAAAGAAGTCGAAAAGTTTTTAACACTTGCTATACTGAACTGATACATTGAACTATTGAAGGACAACTTTTAAGAACAGATAAATGAATTCAACTCCATTAACGGCTTATGTTACAATCATTAATCTAGTACACAGACAACGGAAGTGCACTTTTTTTTTTCGTAGCTCTTCAATCAATTGAGAGCCTAATCAACGCAACAACACAAACATTAACGGCAGAACATTAATCATAATGAATTGGGATCGCTGAAAATGTTATTTAATACTGACGCTGGCTTTGGGACCATACAACCTCACACAGTCACACAGGTCCAACCTAATCAAATCGATCTTCATGCTTTGAGTTCATCGGAATTGGATGAATTGACTCATGTCTGAATACTAATGTCTTTTATTTACATTTCTCTGATATTGGTACTGGGACGTCTCATCATATGTTGAGGAATCTTTAAAATTAACCTTGTTGATATTGATCATTGTCCTGTTGGCTGTTAGTAACGGTGATTTAACCGCCCTACTAAAAGTAACGATATTGCTCTCACTCTCAAACTTGTTCTCCGACGAGCATTAATATATGCCTCCAGTTTAGAGTGTAACTTGATATCGGTATCTAGTTTATTGCTAGATGATACCCTGACTATACAAGGTACTCACAGCTTGTGTGTTCTATCACGAGGACGGTAAACGCGAGGGGTTGTAATGTTGTATCATCTTCAGGGTGTTTGCAATTTTTGGAGCACTTGTAAACACTATCAGTTCCAGACTTTGTGATGATTGTTTTCCGATCAGTTTGGGTATTCTTACCAAGTTACCATAAACAAAAGGTGACAACATGGGTCGCGCATGCGGGACTTTCAGCTCGGCTTTCGTGTCGACCAGAGCATGACCCTTTTTTTCCTCGGAATTGAGATTATTCAAGTCAATCATAAAACGTGCTCGTGCTTGGGTGTGTTAGACCGGGCAGGAAGGTGAGTCGACGACCGAAGTGCCACCTTTATCTTTGAGTAGCATCTCTTCTACAGTACAGTCCTATAGTATAGGACCGGACTAAAATGAGAATAGTCCACAGACAATGTATAATTTAATTTATGCTTTGATAATTCTATATTATATGATGAATACCAACATATTAAAATATTCAAGTTATCAATATAAAAAATTTATGTCATCAAAATAAAATATTTTTTTTACAAATTTATGAACCAATTTATTTAGGCTTTTATTATCTGGCTAGTTCTATGTGTAACATGTTCTTACATAGGAGTTTGTGATCATTGAAAAGTATGGGGTCGCGTTAGGTTTATTCCGAATTAGTCGTTGTAAGATACGGAGTATAATTTTGGATGAAAGGTTTTGCCTAGGATCATTTCAACAAGTCGATATCATGTCCAATAAAGTCGAGTCGAATCAAGTCTATTTTGTAAGTAAACGGTTAGTCTGTTTGTTACTAGTCGTTCATACTATTTTCATTAAATTACTTAATGCTTTATTTAATCTGAAATACCTTTTATTTTTCACTATTTGACTGTTTCATAAATATATTTTATTTTGCGGTATATACACAGTTCTCTTTCCCTATTTTTAATTTTTTTTGCTATTTGCACATAAATACCATTATTGACTTGTCCCACTATAGAATTAATAATTTTGGAGTGTGTTTTTTAAAAAGTGAAAAAGAAATAGTGACAGAGTATATATACTTTGAGTATATATACTAAAGTTTAAACACCAACAACTCTTTTTTCAAAAATCAAGAAAATTGCAACAATGGCGAACGCAAAACCCAGAATCCAAAACAGAGCATTCCGAAAACGACGTCGCTATAAGGAGGAACACAAATACCGCCATTGTCTCTTCTCCAAGCTTCATTCTTTTCCTTCTTCAAATTCACCCCAATCTTCTTTCTCATCAATAATTTCACTTCATTCGGTTTTTTTAAACTCCTCTGTTTCGGACCGCACATTGCCGGAATTCTCCACACGGCCGTTACTTACGCCACTGGCACCGCTTTCGGCGGAGATAATACAGAGTAATAAAAATAAATAGAAATTAACGGAACCCATATCACACGACAAACAATGTTGGAAAGTAACTTGATCCCCATTTTTATTGTCCCCATTTTCTATTTAAAGACGATTTTGGAAATTGCGAAATACCAACTTTACCCCTAAATTAAAAAAAAAGAGTCGAGATGTTAATTTTATGGTGTTGGTTACGTATCTAAAGCAATATCGGATAACTAAAGTTTTTCCAAAAAAAAAATTAAAGGAAAAGAGGATAATAAAAATAGGATGGAGGAGTAGAAGTTCTGACATTACTGATAGTTTCAAACCATCAATTAAGCCGCTTCGTAATTTTATCTTGTGGACTTGTAAATGTAGGTGACGACATGCCAAGCAGGATGCCTCGGAAATATTCCATTCTCGGAGAACCCTTGGAGCTACTGAAATCAGAGGTAATATACGATCATTCGTTCTCTAGTCATGTTTCGACCTAGCAACCGCGTCAATCAAGTCGGGTCAGTTTGGGTGCGTTATGTATTTGGGTAAATATCGGGTAAGGTCATTACTGATAGAAGTTGTCTAGAGTTCCAGTATACTGCATGCTAACAAGTAGAGGTAATTATGAAAAAATATGGCTTTCAATTATTTTGCGTCATAGCCAAACACGTAACGGGTCTGGGTCATTATTCGTGTATTTCGGATATGGATCATAGCCAAACACATAACTTGAGGCTTATTATTTTGTGTATGTAATTTGTTTCTCAGGATTATGGGCTCGAGAAAACAGCTTGTTTGCAGCTGACCTGTTTGCAATTAACTGATCTTTGTGGTAAAACCTGTGAGATAATTTTCTTGTATACAAGTTCTATTGTTGCCCAAACATTGACATTTACCATAATATATATTCAATGTCATGCAGGCACAAACTATGTGACGACACAGCAGGCTATAAAAAACGACTCATGTACAATCACAGACGAAGATGAACTTGATACAGATATTATCAGGATGCCAAAAGGTATGTCATCTCTGATAGAAATAAACATATTAAGTGAATTCCGCTGCCGTCAGACTGCAGTAGTAGAAATACAAAAACGAAAAATCAAACAACAAAGTATGTCCTTCTAAAGCACCCGGTACCAACTCTTGTATCGCCAATCTCCATGATGATCCGTCATTAATAGGAAAAAAAAGGAAAAATCTAATTATCACAACCAGATTTTAAGAGAGAAAGGGATAGGAAGAAAGTTATTGTTATTATCAAGTGAAAAAGAAAAGAAATTAAGTTGCGATAGCGGAATTCCCCCATAGCCTGCAAATCCCACTTCATATGTCAACTAAATCGAAGAGTAGTTAATACGGAGTAGAAGTTTCGACAATACTATAACAAGGTTGGTATTAGCGGCTACTTCCTAATTATGTATCATGGACATGTAATTCAGGTGATAGCACCCCAAATAAGAAGCCTACAAGAGACTCCGGTCTTGGGAAAATCTTGGCGAAACTTAAAGCAGAGGTAAATGATCATAGAACTTCATATCATTTTGACATTCTCTCTATACTGATAAAATGATAAAACGTTTGAAATCTTACGAACTGAATGAGGAAAATTGGGGTGCTTATCTTGACGGCTCAATTACTTTAGGCTCCAAGAATACGGCTCAATTACTATTCTACCGTCACTTTAAATCTGAACACTCTAGCCACATCAGCCCCCACCCGGCTCATCACTGAAGTTATACACTCTAGCCCACCATTACTGAAACCGCCAACCCCAGCCGCAACTTAGCCCATCACCGCCCACATTCGCCGCACCAGTTACTGACCACAGTTGACACCTCTCCCCCACCCTCGTCACCCCTTTTGAACCAGCAAACCCAACCGTAAACATCACCGCACCACCACCAATATACTCAGGTTGCACACCAATCCAAAACTCAACATCCAATCGAAAACCACGAGATTATGGTGATTTTTTAAGGCAAAGATAGATGATTCAGAGGCGGGTGATGGTATAATGGTGGGCGAGGGTTTGTTCACGAAAGGGTGGGGCAATTTTTGATGGGTCGTAGGTTGTGACGGTGGCCTTTTCGAAATGGTGGGTCTCGTGGCGGTGTTTTTTTGGGAACAGGAAGTGGTTGGTGTTTTATAATTCCCTGTGTTGTTCGAAAGGTTTTATATGTAGAGAGTACAGTTACAATATTTTTGTCCCTTTTAATAATTTGTTTCTAAATTTTCAAATATTTAGGGACAACTGGAACCTTCTCTACCACCTCTACCAGACTCCTTCAGCTGGCTAGAGAAGAACCCTAGATGCATAGGTCCAGTCAGGCAACAGAGGGGAGGTAATGTTTCTAAAAGACCTAGTTTATGAAATATTATCGGATTTGTCAGTTATAAAGACTATTCAAGAACAACTGCTAAGTTATATAATTATATTGCAAAAAAAAAAAAGCAAATTCTGAACTACCATCCACCTTTGATGTTGGGTAAGTTCAGCAGGAAAAACTGAATTTATTATATTATCGTGATGAACAATGTGGTGAATGTTATTGTTGCGAGGAAATTATACAAAATACAAATTGTGTCTCTAGCGATAAAATAAACGAGTGTTTGAGTTAAAAAGAACAAAATCCAACTAATGAAGAAGGTCAATATGCTTTCGGATTATATGGTTAGGACAGGAAGAATATGGAATCATCAGGCTGACTGTAACTCTTTTGACACATAACATATTAAAATCCAAATATATATAATACTGCAGGCACTTGTTTACCAGAAGCTCTCATCGCAAGTTTGGAGGCACTAAATGCCCTAAACTCAGGGACATTTGAGAGTTTCTCGGTGCAAGAAATAATAGAGAAATGTGGAGGATATGAAAAATTCAAAAATGCCTCACAATGGGTTATACAACACGGCATCAGTCTTCGCCATGATTATCCAGATCGAGAGTTCGGTCAAAAACCCATGGATAGAAAAGAGGTATTTGGTGCCAGTTTTCAAAGTTCTAGCTTTCAGCTTAAATTGTTAACCTAAAGTTCTGGCTTTCAACTTTAAGTCTTAAATTGTTAACCTAGTTTATTAATTTAAATTCGTAAAATATGGCAAAAACTAGGTTTGTATTGATTCGGCTTAATTGCAAATTACTACCAAATATAATATAATGGTCAAAATTGCTACACACTCTATAAGTTGGTTATTAAAATCGCATATCAGTCGTGTTTATGTGAATTGTTTATCTGTTTGTGTTCTTAATGTAGATAAATTCTAAGTTTGTAGATACTTTGACTTGTAAAATGAGAATTATAATGTAGCCCTATTACGTCATCACCCACGAGACCTGGCCAAGACCAGGCCCTGAACCAGCCCGTCTCATGTTGGGGGCTGAGCCGGCCTGGCTTAAGTTCGGCCCTATAAACTTTAGATAGACTATCACCCCCGCCTTCTATCACTCCTTACTCACCTTCAGCCACTCAAAAACTCATAATCAAATTCCTTACCACCCCAAACACTCCCAAGTCCCAACCCAAGACCCCCCAAATATTCTGACCACCAAAAAGTCCACGAGGAATGTCTTCTGCAACTGCCTTAAACCAACCCTGCCAAGAGTCACGTTCGCCACCCTTTCATCAGTTGACCAACCCATGTATGCTGAATTAGGAAAGTTGTTGATACTTGAGAAGTGAGGCGGATCCATTAATGACTAATGCTTCATATGTAGAAGATAAACAGTAGGTGAGAGAAGATGCAAATGATGGGAGTTGTGAGGGATTTGTGAGGCAGAAAAAAAATTTCGTATTGGAAGATCATGACAGTATTGGGACATTGTGGAAGAAAAGTCACAGAAAGCCGAAATCGTACATTATGATCATACTTTGGTTTTTGGGACAGAAGCAAACGGAAACAAACAACCAATTAGGACGGAAAAAGTACCTCATAATCTCATATCACACAATAACATTCAAGCCACATTATAAATGAAATGAACTACGGAGTACGATCTATTAAGATGAGTTTATAATATATATGGTTCTATTATCATCGAAACATATTTATTTCGCGCAAGAAGCTCAAGATAGGAAGTAAATTCAAAGAATGAAAGTAATATGCGGTAGTATTTTATACGGAGTATAATTTTTATGGTAGATAATTAGTTGAAAACATTGTATTTTTAATCACTTAATATTATATAACATTTTCTTAACTTGTGGAATTCTGGAGCAGGATTGGAAAATCTTCAAGGTGAAAGGTTTTAAGATATTTCATGGACACGAGGAGACTAAGATGATGAGAGCTTTGATGACTCAACCTTTGATAGTGACTCTACGATATTGTAGTGCTTTTAGAGAGATTGGTATTGTTCCTATGTTTCCTGGTTCTCTCAATTTTAAGAGTTAAATGACAATTGAACCACATAAACAAACTTAAAAGATTATTGTTACATTTTGATTTGCTACTCACTTTTAAGAACTAAACGACAACTGAACCCTACTTTTTCTCATGTTCTCTCCATTTTTTTCTCTTTTTTTTTCATACACCCATATTTTCTGAGTTCCTGGAAATTTTCCAGCCTCCTTTTCTCATCATCTTCAAGTATATACTCTTCTTTAATCACGAAAAAAAAATACAATGACTTACATATTGCAGGAGCTGACATATATCGTGTCCCTTACCTCAAAAAGGACAGTGATATTCAGTACCATGCCGTGCTGCTAATTGCCTGGAAGGAAAATTTTTGGATGATAAAAAACTCTCATGCTGTAAAATGGGGTATTGAAGGATATGGTAGAGTTCTTAGAGCCTCGCATGTCAGTCCTGGAGAAATAAATCCAATAAAGTATGCATCGCACCCCTTTCTTTAGCTTTTGTTTGACATTTAGGTCATTTTTGTGTGTCATGTAGCCTACTAGGCCATTCTTTAAAACATTCGTCGACATTTGTTTTAGCCTATCTTATTTAGCATATGCTAAGATGATTTTGGTAAGTTTTAGATGTAACTATGTGTTTAATGTCCTCCGCAAAAACATTTGCTTTACTCAAAATTTGAAGTCAACAAGGCTGCAACTTCTTCTAGTCATCATCAACGTAGTGATTCCTTAACAACAACACTACATCAGCTATAAGACTTCATCGACACTGCATATCCCCATCACTTTAAATATCTTTACTAAAACCTTCCCGTAAATCCCTTAACTCACCGCCCTTGCAAAATTTCACCATGTTCCATAGTAAAAAAACTCTTTTTTGTTACAAAAACTTGTCACTACCAAAGTACCAAAGCCTATTAGAATGGAGTACTCTTTGATCACCGCTAATAAACACTTCACCACAATCAAAATCAAATGGAAAAGGCCAAAAACAACTTTTGAGGTAATATGACGTGAAAGACAATTGAGGGTTCCGACAATAATTATAAGTAATTGCATATGCGAAGACAGTTTTGGAGTTTAGATATGTAGCAATGTGTTCTGACAATCAAGGAAAAAGAAAAACATTGGGTGACCTCAAGACGTTCAAAGGATTGAAATGCAGGAAGCATAATTAAGAAAATCAGAAATCACCAATTATACGCCAACTGGATAGATTAAACAGATAAGCGCTATCTAACTGCACGTCAGATGCTATAAATTACATAGAGATGCAGAAAGGCTACTTCAGGCAAGGAAAGTGACTTCGACAAAGTACAGCATGAATGAAATTTTCAAAAATCCCGAGTATAGAGCATAGCCAACTAGCTATTGAACTAAGAACTGAAGGAAAGAGTTACCTTTATCAGCATCCTGAGAAGGGTTTTCTCGATAAATATCCTAGACTTTTGGTGGCAATCAGTAGTCATCCAAATATGACCACCGGTAGGAACCAAAGCGATTATCATCACAACACTTGCTCATACTCCAAAAGCTGGCACCATTGTTGTTGATTAAGCTACATCAATTGCACTATTGCATTATTTTGAACAATCATGAGTTAGAATCACATAAATCGAACATGCAAGATCGATTTAAACATTTGATACATATTGAAAGACTCGCAGACCTAATATTTCCGCCTCCAATACGGTTAAGGTAGGATTGCCATGATGCACATACGCATGGCTTGTATGGCGCCTTTCCTGATACACAAACAAGAAATCATACACAAGTACAACTTGGTAAAAACAACCAACCAGATAGAGTAAAAACAATGCCCCGTCCATTCAAGTCAATTTCATACGTTTGTCTAAACTACACTCACATATATTAAACAAAAGTGTTGTTAAAAATTTAGAGAGTAATATTATTGACCGTGGCATCGGTTTATCGTCTTATTCCATCACAATTCACAGTAGGTATTTATACAAGGATGGTTTCGTAATAAGTACCAAATTAATGGCACTAAAAGCTACTAACCCTTCGTCCCGGTCATTTGTCTACCTTTCCATTTTTAGGTATCTCATTCATTTGTTTAACATTCTATCTTCGGTCCCATATTATTTCTTGTCTTTGTGCCAAAAGTAAAGGTAAACAAAGAGCCGTGACAAAGGGAGTAACTCCTAATAAAATGAATATGACTCTAAAAAGAATGGAATTAGCTTGAACAAAGTGGGTATAAGAGTTTGCCGTCGATGAATCCGAGTTTCCGCTTTGCACCCATACCGACACGAAAACCCTTCGCCCACTCCTCATAGTTCGACCCCTTGAGCGTAACATGAGTAATCTTCGCTCCAAGACCATCGTTGTGAGAAAGAACGTATGCTGGTTTCGTAACATGGGTTTTGGGAGGAGCGTCGCCTCCAGGCATGGTTACAAAAGGTTAAGTAACCTGTGCTCTGATACCATAAAGTAAAATAAACAATATAAAATTTGTGTGAATTGTCTGTGTTTTATTCACGATTTTCTGGTTACATATATACTCACAATATATGTGTGAATACAATCTGTTAGTTTCCTAAATACAAAGATACGTAATTGCTAATTGCTAAATATAAGCTAACAAAATATATGCTAACTAATTACAAAAAATACAATGCCATATTTGACGGAGCAAATATCGCCTAATAGGGTAAGAAACTAGAAATCAATCCAGTAACACTTCATTTAGGCAAATAGATTAATAATTTAATTAACAATTAATCAAGCAGAGATAGTATAGATCAATCGGATTAGCAATATTTTAGGGATACAAAAAAAGGCTTACAAATGAGTGATGCGGTTGAGGTCTGAGCAAGAGAAGATGAGTGGTCCGGTTGCTGTAAGTGAGACTGATGGCTGCTGCGTGCTGACAAGGTGAAGTGAATCAGCCGCCTGATGAGATTAGCACTGCCCGTCACAAAAAGCGCTATTGTGACGGTTGGCTCGTGTCCTTTCCAGTTTCAGGTACACCTGACAAACAGGTTAATCGGGTCGGGCCAATTTGGGTTTTGGGTTTGTTGTCGGGTCCGTTTCGGGTTAATTGAGTCGGATTATTTTGGATCGAGTCATTTTCGAGTCAAAGAATAAGAGAAAAATGTAATTTTAAGTCTTTTCGGTTCAATTAAAGTTATGTTTTGTTGGGTCATTTTCGGGTTGGGTGGTTTTGGATCGGGTTATTTTCGGGTTGGGTCAGTTACGGGTTAAGAAAGCTCGGGTCATGTTCGGGTCGGGTCGTGTCAATTCGAGTTTCGGGTCACATTCGGGTGTTGTAGTTCGATCGATTTCGGATCTCGGGTCGGGTCAATCGGGTCGAGTTGCTTTTGTCAGGTCTAGTTTCAGGTATGTTGGTCGGATGGATCATTCCCGGGTCAAGCGGGTCAGGTTATATTAGGCTAGGCCATTTTGGGTCGAGTGATTTTCGGATCGAGTCATTTTTGGGTTAGTGATTAGGCCGGGTTATTTTGAGTTGGGTATTTTTTCCAAAAACATTAATACATAACTACATAAGGGTTGCCTACCAAAAAAAGATTTTAGGTCTACTTATTAAAAATGATTTTAAATTAGTCACTTCCGATTATTTAAAACGGGTCACTTTCGGGTAGAGCTGGGAAGTCTGACCCGACCTGAGTGACCCGACCCGAAACCCGAGCAAAACCGACCCGACCCGACCGGAGAATACTGCAACCCGAAACCGACCCAACCCGACCCGATGACGACCCGTAACCCGAACCCGACCCAGACCCGACCCGATATTGACCCGTCCCGATATTGACCCGATTGAATTGACACTCTGACAATTATTAACCTTAATAATGATCAAAATAAAAGTGATTTATTGTTTAAATTGATATGTTTGACTTAATAATGAATTAATTGTAAGTCCTAGACCTTTAATTAGACTCATCTAATTAGTTTATTAAATTACATTAAGTTAATGATTTAGGATCTAGTTATCATGCATGCAAATATAAAAACATAAAAGAAAAGATAAGACCAAAACATCCTTACATTGGGATTTTTCGGTTCAATATGGGCACAATAAGAACTCCTTCTTATTATTCTTGAGCTTGAAATTAAGTAGATGATCCTCAAAAAATAATCTTCAAAGTAGAAGGTCTCCTTCTTGTTGCACCCAAGATTAAACCCAAATAATCTTACCTTATTATTAACTAGATAATAAGTAAGATAAATACTACTAATATTATTGTATTACTACACTAGTAATATGTAGAGAATATTAGTATATATGA
>JAIUZE010005166.1:0-21260 GCA_022085475.1 Heliosperma pusillum
GAGTTATAGTTCGTAATAAGGCTCGATTGGTTGTTCAAGGTTATAATCAACAAGAAGGGATTGATTATGACGAGACATTCGCTCCAGTAGCAAGACTTGAAGCTATTCGCTTGCTCATCGCCTTCGCAGCTCATAAAGGAATGAAACTGTTCCAAATGGACGTTAAGACTGCATTTCTTAACGGTTATTTGGAAGAAGAGGTTTTTGTTGAACAACCTCCCGGATTTTTGAATAGCAAATTTCAAAACCATGTTTTTAAACTCGATAAAGCTTTATATGGTTTAAAACAAGCACCTAGGGCTTGGTACGACAGATTATCTAAATTTTTATTACAGAACAATTTTAAGAGAGGATCTGTCGACAAAACCCTATTTTTAAAATCCGAGGGTTCTGATTTACTTGTTACTCAAATTTATGTAGACGATATTATCTTTGGTTCTACTAACAATAAATTGTGCAAGTATTTTTCAGATCTAATGACCTCAGAATTTGAAATAAGCATGATGGGAGAATTGAAATTCTTCCTAGGATTGCAGATTCAACAAACCAAAGAAGGAATAAAGATTCACCAACAAAAATATGTCAAGGAGTTAATCAGAAAATTTGGTATGGAAAACGCTCATCCAATGGACACGCCTATGGTAACTGACAAAAAGTTGACCTTAGACGAAAATGGTAAGTCCGTAGATGTGACTACATATCGAGGTATGATTGGTTCTTTATTATATTTAACTGCAAGTAGACCTGACATTATGTTCAGTGTATGTGTCTGCGCTAGATTTCAATCATGTCCTAAAGAGTCACATATGATTGCAGTTAAACGTATCTTGAGATATTTAATTGGTACATCTAATTTATATTTTTGGTATCCACTTGAGTGCAATTTTGATCTAGTAGGATATTCAGACGCAGATTATGCGGGATGTTCTTTAGATAGAAAAAGTACCTCTGGATTTGCTACGTTTGTTGGACCATGCATAATTACTTGGGGCTCAAAGAAGCAAAATTCGGTTGCACTATCTACTGCAGAAGCCGAATATATCGCTGCAGGACTGGTATGTTCTCAACTACTTTGGTTAAAGCAACAACTATGTGATTACGGTGTTAATGTTCGTTGTATGCCTGTATTCTGTGATAATACGAGTGCTATTATTATTTCTAAGGATCCAGCTCAGCATTCTCGTACTAAGCATATAGACATTAGACATCTTTTTTTACGTGACCATGTAGAAAAGGGCAAAATTAAACTCGAATTTTGTAGTACTGAAAATCAATGGGCTGACATTTTAACTAAGGCATTAGCGAGAAGACGTTTTGAGATATTGCGGTTGGAAATTGGTTTAATCAGTAGCAATTAAATTCGTCATACTTATTTTGTGAACCTGCGTGACTGGTTAGAATAAGAGGAGATTGTATGACTGTGTCCGCATATTTCATTGCTAGTATATTTGTGTTTAATATTATATATTTTACGTGAGTATCTTGCATATTATGTATTTTATGGAAATTGAATTATGAACCACTTATTTGCCAAAAATCTATCTTATTCACTCTCCTAATTGAATCAAAATTCTACCCAAGTACCCTATATGGCCGAAAATTCTCAACAACAAAATCTTACCATATCTTTTTATTTACCTAATCCTATCCTTACCATATCTCCAAAATAATTACCTTAGATTCCTTTTCCTACCCAAATTCAAAAAAAAAAAGGGAAAAAGGACTAAAGAGTCGGCACCCTATGTGCCCAAGTACAAAAGTACAAAACCCAAAAACTACTTTTCATAATTACCTCTTCCTATCACTATCAAAACACATCACCATCAAAACCTTCACCAATTTTCTCTCTTTCTCTCCTTCCTCACGGCAACAACAACAACAATAAAAAAAAATCAACCCAACAACTTCAACCTTCAACAATGGCTTCCACAAGATCAAAAATTACCAAAAACCCAAACTCCAAAACTCCAAAACCTAGCATTCCCACTAATCTTTCTCCTAACCCAAAACAACAAACACCAAATATGACCCAATCCGAGTCGGGTTCGGTTCTTGAGGGTACAAAGAGACGAAGATTAAATAAGGGGAAGACTAGAGTACAAGAAGAAGCAACAACAGAAACCGTTGACACGGTTCCCGAGGTAACTACACGGACCCCGGTCCGAGATTTTTCGCCTCAAGATACGGCATCCGGACTTGACAAGCTTCGTTTAACAAAAAATGAACGAAAGTTAGTCAATCGGGTTGCTAAGTACGGTATTCATGGAGGTCGTAGTTTTCTAAAAGCATGGTGTGAAAAATATGAGGCTTTGGGATTTTTTAACGACTTTCTGAATTTTCAAGAATGGGAAAACTTGTCAAGGTTTTCGGGTCCATTATATCCTATTGAGGTAATTAAGTTTTACGCTTCTGTTTCTTTAACTTCTGGAGTTTTGAATGCCGTTGTTAATGGCCGATCAGTTTCGGTAACCATGACTGATTTTTGTACTCTGTTTTTGGTTCCTGATGATGGAATCAAAATTGACCCGAGTACGTCATGGGACGAACTGTCGGACCCGCCTAAGTTGGAGGTGAAGCGGTATTTTGATGATGGGGTTACTTTATCTAGTTGTGTGTTGGCGGGGAATGTGTCCCCAAAATTGAAAGTTATGTTGAATTTTTTGTGGAATACGGTTGTTCCGCGCCGGGGAGGACGGGATTAAATTGCTTGCTATGAGATGATGATTGTGAAAAATTGGTTGGAAGGTAACCGGGTCAATCTTTCTTTCCTTGTATTTTCTAGAATTTCTCAAACTGCTTTTTCGGTAACTGAGGACAAAGTTTATTCGACCCTTGATTTACCATATGGGATGTGGGTCTCTCGGCTACTTGAGTCGAAAGGGGTTGTGAATTTGGATAGTTATGGTGTAACCTTAAAGGATGATATGTGTGATGCGTTTTTGAAATTTATGAAATTGGAAGCTTGTGGTCCGGAATTGATGTTTATGACTAAGGGGGGTTCGGTCGGTTTGAAGCCGGTGGTGGCTGAATTTTCGGGGCTCGAATCGAAATTGGATGTTTTTATGGGTAAAGTAATGGAGCGCCTTGATGCGCAAGATAAGAAAATTGATGCGGTGGTTGACAAGGTTGTCAAAACCGTAGCAATGGGAACTCACGCTCCACCCGTGACCATGGAGGGTCGGGTGTGAGTGGTGAGTTGCGGTCTTGGATGACGGGAGTTGATGGTTGCCTAGCCAAATTAGAGAGGAATGTTGTCGATATTCGACAAGAGATGTTTAGGCAACGGGATCGGAAGCAATTCTTGGTGAGCCAAGGAGGTGCATTGGTGAAGAGCGGTTCGGAGATGCGTGAGGGTATGCACACTATTCATCATGCGACGGAGGCACTTTCTTTGAAAGTTCGGAACTTCAATGTATGCCTCACCGCCCAAGTTAATCATGTGTCGACATACCTTGATCGCCTTTCTACTCTTGAGTACCGTACCCGGCTCGATTACATTGATCCCAACATTATTCGCCAACCCAATTTGCCTTGATCTTCTTATCTTAGCTGGTTTTTTTCTTAAGCTACTTATCCATTCGGCCCATTTTTGCTTTATACTCTATCATATTCGGCCCATTTAGCATTAACACTTATTATTGTGGTTTGTAGTTTTTATTGACATTTGATATTTGATTTTGCTTGATATATATCGTTTAGTATTGCGTATTTTGCATATCTATTTCTTGCCTTGGAGTATGTTATTCTAGTCATTTTATATCCTTGTTCTTGTCTTTTCAATAATGCCAAGAGGGGGAAGAAATGATATGATTTGAGTCTTTGCTTAAGCTTGCTCCTTGTCAAGACTCGTTATCTCTTAAAGTCTTTCAAGTTATAACTTTGGCTAAGTTGTTATGTTCTTGCGATCAAAGTTGCTATAACTTTGGAGTGTTTTGTTAAGGGGGAACCATACTTAGTCACAATGTTAAGAGAAATCATAAGAGACTTGTCATCATCAAAAAGGGGGAATTTGTTGGACCAAATTTATAGTTTTGATAATGACATGTGCTTACTTGATAATGTGCTTTACTTAATATATCATATGCATGTAATTGTGTGTTTTAGTCTTATTATAGCTAGCAACAATAATGAGAAGAAAGATCAAAGTTATAACAACTTCAGGAATAACTTTGCAATTTTACATGGAAGTTATAGCTACCCAGTCATAACTTTAAAGAAAAATGCTTCATTCAAGATCTACCTCAAATAACACAAGACTCAAGATGGAGGTCTTTGTGATCAAGATGAAGAGATGATCCGTATACTGAAGATCTTTGTGAAGATTAGATAGTATAGGTCGTCATTCGGTAACTATTCCATTCGAGAGATTTTATGTTCAAAGTTATAGCTTTAGCCTATAACTTTGGATGAAAAATGTTGATGCATGATTTTTGGAAATAAAATATTTTAAATGTTTTCAAAAGTGAAAGAGTATTTTTATATTTATCAAAAGTTTTATTTGAGAATATATTTATGAGATTCTATTGGTTAGTAATACAACTTATGGGTTGTCATGCTACCTAGGGTTTCTAATATATTATATCTCAATTTGTTGTTAACCTAATAAGCCCACCTAGGGTTTGAGCCACCTAGGGTTTCGTGTAAACCAAGGGATTGTGCCACCTAGGGTTGCGTGCCTCCTAGGGTTTCGTGTAGCTCTGGAATTCGGCCTCCATATGCTTGTTTCCTTGTTTACCTTAATCTAGGATTCTACTATATCTGTACAACAATATTTTGAGATATTAAAGATAAATATATTTCTAAAAGATAAACCAAATATATTTTGAGATAAAGATATTTGTAAAAGATAAAGCAGATATTATTTTATGATATTAAAGATAAATATCTTTCTTAAATATTAAGCTAGGGTTTTAGATCTACTATGCTTCTATTACTATAAATACTCCTTCACATCTTATTATTGAAATAGACGAAATACACACAGATCACACGACACATACATACTTGTGATTATTTTCCAAAATCGTTTTAAAGCAAACCTTGAGCAAAATATTTATTATTTTTAGTGTTTGTTTTTCAAAAGAGTCGTGCATCAATTATTATCAATTGCTTGAGTGAGATACGTTATTGGATAATAGTACATCAAATAATCATACAATTCTTTAACGAGAATCCTGTGTGAGTTATATTGTACTTTCTTATTAACGTAAGATAGTATAGAGTATTTAGCGATACTTACCTTGACTTATAATCATAGTGTTGATTATACGAGTGGGTTGATAATTTTTGTAATCTGTAGAAAGGTACTAAGAATTATTAATCGAGAATAGTGGACGTAGGTTTCAACGTGTGAAACTGAACCACTTCAAAAATCTGTGTGCCTCTCTCTACTCTCTTTACTTTTCGTTATTTCGTTATTTGCGCTTACTTTGGTTAATTAATTAGTTGATTTTAATTCATAAGATCAAATAATTAATTACATATCATATAAATCGAAAAAGTGGGGCTAGTTTTGAATACTCAATTCACCCCCCCCCCCTCTTTCGTATTCGATCAATAGACTCTACAATATCCCTCCTTACCAAATGGAACATTCTCCACACACTAAGGTTCCCAAATAAAATGTACTATTACGTTGATCCAATAGCCAATGTTCCTTAAAGAATGTTCAGTTATACCTATTGTACTTTCACTTTGCTTATATATACCAAAATTTTAATGCCCACTTATCGTCCAAACTCTTTACACAAGTTTTAACCTCAATTAAACACTAGCATAGTTCCACTTTAAGTCTTGTTGCAACAAACAATACCAAAGGCTAATAAGTAGTGCAACATTTAATTTTAATTATATTATTAGTCATTTTTAAATCTACGATTATACTCCCGCGTAAATCTTCACTTGTAATATCAAGTCTCAAAATCCATAATCTATATAATTCAGTATTGTTAAAACAATTTACAACTCACGGCTTCAATTAGAAATAATGATCACTAAAACTCTAACATCCTGTTACAACTCTAAATAAAACCAATAGCCATATCATGCACAATACATTCCCAATAATGATCGCCATCACATTACAATTTGAATTATAAGACAAATTCTCATGTATATAATCTCAACGAATTTAATATGTTACACCTCTCAAGTACCATCATAAGTTAAGATTTCATTTCATAACACCATATTATGTGCATACTCGATTTTTCTTCAAATCATATTAACATACAACATTGCATACCAATTCCATATCCCTTACAAATCATAATGTTCAATCATTTAAGTCGATTCAAACAATTCGTAACATACTTCCCATACAATCCCACACTCATCTCACACGCGTCATTTATAAATATTATTATTAATTTTTTTTTTTGAAAAAAAATAATTTTTGAAAATATTTACTTAGGTTGGTCGATTCACGGGCGGTGAAGAGATATGAAGATCTAATCACCTATCCAAGAAGGAAACCCGCTCTGATACCACTTTGTAACACCCCCAATATCCTCTTAGTTTAAAAATTCCAATTTCATTTAAAATAGGATAATGGGTGTGCCACAATGTAATCAAATGTGGTGATAGAGCCATTATTTAACAGCAAAAAAGATAAAAGTCCATATTAATAAAAACCAAGGTGTTAAAATCCGATTACAACATTCCAAATTTAGCGGAAGCAAATCAAAGTTATAAGTCTAAAAAACCCTCAAATGTTTTTAAAGTTCAAAATTCAAATATTCCATGATAGCGCGCTCTCCCGAAGGGTTCTCGACTCTACTTTCAATAAGTACCTGTCATACGATGTGCTCACACAGTTTGTGGTCATCGCAGGTCCAAACAAGGATAAATAATAACCTAACTACCCTTCACGATTTTTCAGTCGGAAACAGAAACTTTAAATTGTCGTATCTCTCTCGTTACTAATCATTTTGATAAGTGGTCGGTGGGGTTGGATTCCTTGAGATGTTTTCTAAGTTTAATATTTAGAGGGTCAAAGCCTAAACACGTCTCTAAGTTGTACTAATTTACAGTTTAACAAAATCTGTCCAAACACGAGTCTTAATATGTTATTAGGTGGGAAATGTTTTTAACAAATCGTAACGCCAAGATTCGAAAGTCTAGAGTGGTCTACTTTCCTAGTAGTTTAACATATTAAAAGGTGGGATGTTAAAAATGTTAATAAGTATTATTTTCCTTAGAGTAAGTATAATTTACCGGATCCTACCTCTATATATATATATATATATATATATATATATATATATAGGAAGGATCGATTGAGTCCACCCTTTTCCTTAGAGTCCTCTTTAGAGCCCTTGGATGAGGAAGATAAAGGGCTGAGATTGATGCTCCAAAAGGTCAATAATGAGTTAATTTTCCACTCTTTCTCATCCTCACTAATTAACCACTAATCTCAACACTAATTCAAAATATAACATTTTTCCACTCAACTACTTCTCTCTCATCTCACATAATATCATCTCTTTCTATCTCTCTAAAACCCAAATAAATCAAAACCCAAATAATTATTTCTCATCACTTCCTCTTACCCAACCACCACCAGCCCGACAACACCAAAAACATCAACCCCCACACACAAACACTCACCACCACCACCAAAAGTGGTGGCCCACTGCCACCACCTCTGAAGTCCACCAGCGAAGTCCACCCTCACTGCCGCTGCATGCCCGCCTGCCGCCCACCGCCTTTCCACTCTATTTTTTTTCCTTTTTTCGGATCTGACTTCCTCCACCGAAGTCCTTTTTCTTTTCTTTTTTTCTTTTTTAGATCCACCCCTACTCCCTCCTCCTCTCCCCCGGTTGCCGCCTCAGATCGGCCCCACGCCCCTCCTGCCGCCGTCTGAGTGTGGCGTGAGGATGGGGTGTGGTTGTTGAGGGCGAGTGGGGCTGGTGATGGTCGGGGTGGGGTTTGGACTGGTGAGGGTTAGGGGTCGGGTGTCGTGGCTCGGGGTTGGGGTTGGGGCAAATGAGGTTTGTAAGGTGTCGTGGGGTCGTGGTTGGGGGTATCGTGGTGGTTGGAGGTGTCGTGGGTGTGTCGTGGTGGTTAGGGTGGTCAGATGTGGTTGGGTCGTGGGAGGTGGCGGTGGTGGGGGGCTATCAAGGGTGGGGTTGTGGGTGGAGGATTGTGGTGCTGTCAATGGTGTGTTTATTTCTTTTGTTTTTCTTGTTTTTTTTTTTGTTTTTTTTAGATTTGAAAAAATGTGTCAAATGTCAATGACGTCTATAAAAGTAACACATATTCTGTATTAAAGTCACATATATCTTCTATTAAAATAACACACATTATTTATTAAAGTAACACACATTCTCTATTAAAGTCACATATATTTTCTATTACAATAACACACATTATTTATTAAAGTAACACAAAATGACCTTAAATTTAAATTTGTTAGTATCATATTTGTTTTTTGTTTTTTTTACCTTAGGTATGAAGATGAATTGCATATGTTATTTTAACTTTTTTCTACTTTTTTTTATTTTGCCTTTATCTCTAGACCTGAAAAGGGGTGTTGTTGTTGTTGTTGTTGTTGTTGGTGGTGGTGGTGTCGATAACGATTAACTGATTAAAGTCACACATATTGTCTTTTAAAGTAACACAAATTCTCTTTTAAAGTTACACATTTTGTGACAACCCTCGCGAATGCGGAAATAAAACATAACAAGCATATGATTTATATAGCGGAAAATACGGTGTTTTTAAAACTTTTTACATGCCAAGATAAAAATACGAGGAATGTCAAATAGATACAAACTAAAATAGAATATACTACAAAGAGATGGACTCTCTAAAAATGTTCTCAAATACGAAAGTTATTAGCAACTAGCTAAACATCGTCTAGGGGTGAATCGTCAAGGCCAACGCCCGCTAGCTCACACCCGAACCCAAAATACAACAAGCAAAATCCATCCAAGCAAGCAACCTGTTCATCCATGAAAAACATGAACGCCACTGTCAGTGGGGAGTAACTCCGGGTTCTCCCAGCCATATCACAAATAACATACTGAAACGGAAATACGAAAGTAGAAGCATGCATATATAGATATACATGTGAAGTACGAGAAGAATAAATAGGCAATTCAATATATATAAAGATATAGGTACATGAAGTACAAACCGTAACCATCATATTATAGATAGACTCGGGGATGACACTCTTAGGCAACCATACGCTCACTAGGGCTTGCATCTCACCGTTACCGGCATAAGCTTGATAAGATTGCGACTCGACAAACAAACCATGTCAAGTCATCGAAAGATCACAAATAACCAATCATATAATCATCCATCCAAACATACGAATACGTTGATAATATCTCTCACGGTAAATGACACGCACTAGCACCATGTACATTGCCGTTATGATTAAAATCGCATCCACGGGATAAACATTTCCCTGAACGCATACACGATTAACATTTCGTATATGTAGACACAATTCCTCCTGGTAGGACGACGATATAAATATCCGATCCTAGTCTAAACCTGGCCAGACTCTCGAAATAACATTTTCCGATTCGACATGCGATAAACGTTTTGCATCCAAGACTCGGTCAACCAAATAGAAGCCGAGTACCCCAAATTCGGTCAACCTTCACGAAAGAGGCGAAACGGGCACAAGCATCATAAACAAGCGGTACGCTACATGCAATGACACTACCTCGCAAGTATACAACATTTGACGGCCGGGTCGATCAACGCAAAGCGTTCGCCTCCCAACAACGTCGTCATATGCCCACTAACACATGCAATTAAGCAGTAAGGATAAACTCCTCGTTCCGACATTCCAGCCTTTCGAACGAAGAGGTAGCCGGGAAATGAGTGTTCAGAGAACTTAGCAATCCATGCTCAAACCATAACATATAAGAAATCGACTCAAAGTGGGACATATCAAAAACCGTCACAAAACATGCGATACAACGAATGAAATATCATATATTCTAAACATGAATATTTAAAGTCATTACGTAAATTTATACGGTAAACGAACCATGCGAACTATTATAAATAAAAGTATATGAAAGAATATGGAGAAGAAAACCAGCGTGTGCCAGCCGGTCAAGTGGACCGGCTGCCGGCTACCCGGCTGGCACCAATTTATCATTTGAAAAACATCGAAACATCAGCATGATCCCGCCGGTCAAGTGGACCGGCTGCCGGCTACCGGCTGGATCATATGCCTATTGAGAAAATGAAGGAAGAATTCAGGTGTGTCTCAGCCCGTCGGTTGACCGGCTGCCGGTCGGCCGGCTAAGACTTAAAGCATACCAAATTTTCACGTAACAAACAATCAAACATCAGCCACTTCCCAGCCGGTCAGCTGACCTGCGGCCGGTCGGCCGGCTGGGACCAAAAGCACACGAAAATCATCACTTAACACCCATGAATATTAACAAACCTCAACTATCATCATCAATCATCAATTCTCATTAACAATTATTAACTAACAACAACTATCATCAACCACATATCCTAGGACTAATCATCCTATCCTAAATACGATCACTAACATCAAAAACACATTAAAAACACTTAAAGATATCGAGTAACCCTTCACCGTTACCTTTTTGCGTCTTCAATCCTCGTCTAGGTCCTCCTCTACTAAGTAGTAGTCTTTGTCGAGGTCTTGAAGGTCTCCACCTACAATTAGACAATAAAAGATGAATATAACTCACCTTTGAGAAAGACGGATAAATTGAAACGTGAGAAAGACGGTAATTTTATTACCAATTAAGATAGAGGACTATGAGAGGGAAAGATTGAGACGAAAATAGCGGAATTGAGCAAAAAATGAAGGAGTAGAGTCGATTTTGAGTTTGATCAAGTATGGAGCTTAGGTTTTGGTGGTTACTTGGTGAGGAAGAAGGAGTTAGTTGTGAGTGAGGGAGTTAGGGTTTAAAGGAGTATAAGGGAGTAAGTGGAAAAATATGGAAAAAGCCCATAAACGTCTTAAGACGTAACTCACTCGGAATTTCGAGTAAAGTCCGAAAACGAACTCGGATGTTCCAAAATAGACACGGAAAATTAAATTCTAGACTAAATCTAAATTTCGCTGAAAAGTATCCATATGATATTTTTACTATAAAAATAGGGTATATTTGCGGGTGTTACACATTTTATCTTTTAAAGTCACACATATCGTATATTATTAAAATAACACAAATAACCTTAAAAGTTCTACTTCTTGGTGTTAGATCTTTTTTTTTTAATCTTGTTTTCAGATTTCTTTATTCCTAGATCTACTTTTGTGTGTGGGGGGGTTTATGGAAGATGGTGGTGGTGTTTGACGGTGGATGAACTACAGTGACATTCATAAAGGATTATAGTTACACTCATAAAGGACTACAATTACACTCATACAGGACTAAAGTTACATGTAATAAAATTCAAAACTTTGTATCCAAAATGACCTAAAATGATTAAATTTACACTAATTAAGCACCAAAGTTACACTCGTAAAATGTTAAAGTTAGATAAATTCAAATTTTTATATACAAAACCGTCTTAAAAAATTAAAGGTACACTCGAAAAGCATTAAAGTTACACTCGTAAAATGTTAAAATTATATAAATTCAAAATTTTCTATACAAAACCGTATATAAAAAAAATTAAAGTTACACTCGAAAAGCATTACAGTTACACTCGTAAAATGTTAAAATTATATAAATTCTAATTTTTCTGTACAAAACCGCCTTAAAAAGTTAAATTTACACTCGTAAAATGTTAAAATTACATAAACTCAAATTTTCCTGTACAAAACCGTCTTAAAAAATTAAAGTTACACTCGAAAATCATCAAAGTTACACTCATAAAATGTTAAAATTACACATATTCAAATTTTTATGTACAAACCGCCTTAAAAATTTAAAGTTACGCTAAAAAATATTAGAGTTACACTCGAAAAGTATCAAAGTTACACACGTAAGGTGTTAAAATGGTTTAATTTCAAATTGTTATATACAAACCGCCTTAAAAAGTTAAAGTTACACTCTAAAACATTAGAGTTACACTCGTAAGCATCAAAGTTACACTCATAGATCTCAGCAGCTCAAAAGTGATTAATTAAATGCTAGAGAGAGAAAGTTAATTAATTAGTGCATAGGTAATTGATTAGTGATAAGTGTCATTTTTAATCTTCAATCTCATCTATCCATCTCCCTCATCCAATGGCTAGGATGAGGACTCATGGACTCTAAGAATATGGGGGATTCAATTGAACTAAGCTCACTCTCTTTCTCTATATATATATAGAGTTAGGTTCAAATGAGTCCCCCCTTCTCTTTTGAGTCCTTGAGTCCTAATCCAAACCCTTGGATCAGCAGGATGAATGGCTAGGATTAAAACAAAATGGAGGGTCAAGATTGTGAGACACACACAATCCATCTTCTTTAAACCCTAATATAAATACACTTTGTTCACTCTTTTTCTTCATTTTCACATCCTCTCGTTCTCTTTCTGCCTCCCTTCTCTCTCTTCTTTGTTCTAAAAAAAAAAACCAAAGAAATCCTAAGAAAAACCGTACCCCACCCGCCGCCACCTCCATCCACCGCCACCTACACCTACCCGACGCCACCCTTATCTCCACCTTCGACCTCCTCTTCTCCAACGACCTCCTCCCTGCCTTCCTTCTTCCGCCGCCGCGGCCCCTCCTTCCTCCTTTCGCCGCGGCCGCCGACCTTCTCTACCGTCTTCCTCCTCCCTTCCTTCCTCCTTCCGTCGCCATGCTAGGCCGCCACCACCCTGCCACTACTACAAAAACAGGCTATGACAACGGTTAAAAACCGTTGTAATATTAAAAAGCGGACGTTGTTAAAGCCTCCGTTGTTAAAGGTTTTAACAACAGTTCCGATTTAATAAAAATACCGTTGTGAATAGGTTTAACAACGGTACAAAGTCGTTGTTATTACTAGATAACTGTTGTTAAAACGTGTGAATAATTATGGTGGGAAAGATACGAAAACGGTTCTCTTAAATGAAACCAATGTTAAAGGTATGATTAGTTTTGGTGGGAAATATTATAACAACGCTATTCTTTTTTAAACCCGTTGTGAATATAGTTAATTACAACGGAGTATATTAAACAAGCCGTTGTGGAAAGCTTTAATAACAACAGGTATATCAGAGTACACCGTTGTTAAAACGTGTGAATAGTTTTGGTGGGAAATATGTAACAACGGTCTGTTTACTAAAACCGTTGTTAAAGGCCGATTAGTTTTTGTTGCGGAAAGATTATAACAACGCTTTAATTTTTCAAACCCGTTGTGAATATTGTTAATTAAAACGAATTATAATAAAGAAGCCGTTGTGGAAAGTTTTGAAAGTCCATAGACCTTAATTAGACTCCTCTAATTAGTTGCTAAATTACTTGTTAATTTAGTATTTAATGATCTATGTAACATGCATGCAAATATAAAGACATTTATATAAAAGAAGAAATTTCCTCACATTGATATGGAAAATATATGGGCACAACAAGAACTCCTTCTTGTGTTCTTGAGCTACAAATATGGATGAACACAAGTAATCTCCAAAGTAGAAGACCTCCTCTAAGTTGCACCAAGATGACCCAAATAATCTACCCTTATTATTAACTAGATAATAAGATAGATATTATACTACTAATATTAGAATATATTACTACACTAGTAATACTTAGGAAATATTAGTATATGAGAGTTTTTAGTGAGAGGAAGGATTTTAGAGAGAAGTGTAAAATTGCACAAAATGAAGTAGTAGAAAAATGAACAACAATTGCTCATTATAAAGCCAATTTGGCCGGACCACTTTGTTGGAGCCAGTGTCCTCCACAGTTAGTGCAATAACATAAATAAATCTCTATAGGTTCACAGGGTATACTTTGTATTGTAATCTGTTGATTAACGTTTATCGATAACGGTTGGCTTGCTAGATAAGTTTGACGTTATTGTCATACAGATGGCGGTGATCAACTGGTCCCTAAAAGTCACACCTAAAGGATGTGATTGAGAGATGTGATTATTTGAGAAAATAATCATATTGATGCCTTATTAAATGACTAAAAGGTTAGTCGGTGTTTTTGACTAAAAGGTTAGTCAATGTGATGATGATATAATTATTTAATAATGATTAAATAATGTTAGCTAAGACGAATTAACTGTAATTCGTAAATTGAATATAAAAGGTTATATTTAATTGTTGTATATAATGTAAGCTAATTAAACATAAACCGTTATAATTAATTGGAAAATTATAAATATACGGATATTTATAATTAATGATATATTATAATGTCGGTCTTTGATTAATGACGATTATAATATATTACATTATATTAAAAGCTAAAATGACCGGAAAAAGTGTCCAGATACACGCGGGTTTTTCCGGTCAATGGGTAGTTATTTGAGGAGAGTAAATCTCCTCATATAATACCTAGGTGTGACGTGAGCAAAGGGGAGGAGCAAGGAAAAATTATAACCTAATTTTTACTCTCTCAACTTGTGCCTCCATCACACACTAAACACAAAAACCTAAAAAGTTAACAGTAACTTTGAATCGATCTTTCTAGCAAAGGAGAAGGGCATATCTCAATCTATCTAGGGTGAGACAATTAGGAGGATATCTATTTTGATATCTGTTCTTAGGCCGATTTTGCTAAGGACCAAAGGTTTTAATTCATTTTCTCTACATTTGTATCGTTTTCATATCTATGACTTGCAATTTCATATTATATAATTTTGTTATAATCCTAATTTTTAAGGGGATGTAAACAGTTATTTCCCACAAGTGGTATCAGAGCTATTGGCTACAAAATTATATTATATGTTTTTCATTTTTATGGAATATAAATTTGGAAAAAAAAAAATTTGATTTTACCGAAAAAAAAAAATTTGTCACGGCTGGAATTTTTTTTGTGTAGCCGTGTGATTTTTTTTTAGGGTTTTGTTTTTTTCGATTGTTGATTTATTGATATTGTTATTTTAATACGTTAAAATTCAATATAATAAATTTGTGGTTGTTTTAATTTGATAAGGATTAAATTAAAAGAAGATGGAATTGTTTTGATTTTGTTGTTGCTATTATTTTCGGATTCATTGTTTTAAATTGATGATTTTGAATAATGATTCAATTTTAATGATGTTCAAAGCAATTGTGATTAAATGAATATAAGGATAATCGATTTAATCATGATTTAGATAATCACTTTAAAAGGTTAAATTGAATAATCTAGTTTGAATCAATTTTAATAACGATTACATATTGAAATTTGTACCGATCTAGTGATATTGGCATCACCGAAAATTTTTTTTGCTGCCCGGTTACTGTTCACTGCTTTAAAAAAAAAAATTTTTTGTTTTTTTTTATAAAAGGCAGCAGCATTAGTTTTTTATTTTTATTTTTTTTTACTGTTTTTCGGTTTTTGATTAAACCGTGAGAAATCAATAAAAAAAAAAAAAAAAAATTTGGTACTGGTACTGTTCACGTGAAAAGTGATCCGTAGAAAAAAAAAAAAAAATTTGTTTGTTTTTTTTTTTTTTTGACATTATAAAGATAATGTTTGTTTGTTTGTTATTTTGAAAAGGTTCACAATAATGATACCCGATTATTTTAAAAAGGTTTAAAATAAAAATGGATTATGGATGATTAAAATTGTTGTGGGCAATTAAGGAATTGTCACATAATTTTGATCGGTTTGAATGGTGGTTTGGATAATTAATCAACATAATTAATGAATTATGTTTTGTAGTATTAATTTATATAGTTGATGCATTTTTGTTGAATGAATGAATGAATGGTTTATTTTACGTATTTTTGCAATTGGTTGAAAAATGTAATACCTAGTGTGGCTTTAGTTAATCATGTTTTCGTAATGATGAAAACATGGTTTGGTTGTAATTTTGAGATCTCGAATCTCCTTTTATTTTTCTTTTAATTATGTTTTGGAATTAGAATGTAAATAGGTTTATTTTGTAATTTTTAAATGTAATTTTAAGAAGACTAGAGACGGAGATCGGATGCTCACTCCCGCTACATGGACCAAGATGAGACAAAGTCAAGCTTCTCGGGTCCATAAGGATGGATTCCAAACTTGTATTTACTGTTCTTTTTGGTAGATAGGCCACACTAGGACCGTTGTAATAGTTTACGTATTTTTCGTTCTTTTGCTTTTCATTCACATGTTAAATAATTGCATCATATTCCGCCTAAACCAAACCACCTAAATTGCATGAAAAATGATTCATATAGTTTTGAATTTTCATCTTAGACATACAGATGTCACTCGTTCATAGGGCCATCACCTTAGTCTAAATCATTCACGAAATGCTAGAAATTTGTTCACTTAAAATGAATTAAATTTAAGATGATGGGATCTTCCTCTAAAATGAAAATTGAGATTAGTCTTTATAGGAAAAACTACTATGAACCCCTTCTTCGTCGGAAGTCATAATATGACCCCTTCTACGTTGGGTAAGTAGTGAGTGTTGACCTATTTTACCTCAACATTGTAGTCCGAGTAATATCTCGGGATTATAATGGACTAAAAGATAGAATTTACAGAAATTTATCGACCGAGAATTCTAAAGGTAGAATTAGCCAAGAGGTTGGCTTATCAATTTACAGAAATTGAGTCTTGGGATCATTTATATAATTCTTGAGGGAGGTCAATTGTATAAATGCATGAGTCATCGCATTAAACAGTTTTTGCATTAAGACTTAATTTTAAAACGATGAAACTTATCATAATTTTTCTTCTTTTCACAGTTTCTTGAATCCGTTATATAAAGATATAACTGCTAAAATAACAAATGGCTAGACGTACAGACGACCCAATGCCAAGTGCTACACTCGCTCGCGAGTCCTGGCTAAAGATCTTTATGGACAACATGAATCAGTCCACGCGACTGAAGAATGATAGGTCAAACTTTGCGGACTGGGAGGCGGCATTACGGAATGCTGCCATTGCTGACGGTAAGCTCAAGTACTTGACTGAGCCACTACCAACTAACCCAGGCCCCAATGCAGGAGCCAATGCATCACTTGCTTATAGTGATTTCGTAATGGAGGCGGGTGCGTTAAAGAACGTACTCATCTTTTCAATGGAATCCAATTTGCAGAGGCGATTCATAGCCCAGGGTGCAAACAAGATTTTCACCACTCTCTCTAACGAGTTCTCGAAAGCTCCGAGGATCGTTAGCTATGAGTACACCTGTCGCTTCTTTGAAGCGAAACTCTAGAAGGGCCAAGCCGTTAGCCCACACATTCTTGCTATGATCGAGAATGTCGAGAAGCTGGAGGCTCTTGGTTGTAAAATCGATGAGACGATCATTATTGATCGACTGCTTCATTCACTTCATGATGGTTTTGCCCTTTTCAGGGCAAATTACTATATGAATGATATGAAGAAAAGTCTTCATCAGCTCCACTCACTTCTAGTACAGACCGAGAGTGATCTGAAATTGAGTGGGAGCGTGAAACAGGACGTTCTCATGATTAACAACAAGGGTAGGGGTAAGGGCAAGGCTCAAGCTGACCTAGCTGTAGGGAAGCAAAAGTTCAAAAAGCCAGGAAAGGTCAAGAGTGGGCCTGGTGAGACTAGCGGTAGCTCACAAGACAAGACAAAGAGCAAAGATAACGTGGAGTGCCACCATTGCCACAAGTCTGGGCATTGGAGACGGAACTGCCCCGTGTATGCTGAAGACGTAAAATCAGGCCGCGTCATTCCTGTTGGTACGTCATCTTTTCTTCATATGATTGAGATTAACCATGCAAGTTTCGGAACTTGGGTACTAGATACTGGTTGTGGTTCTCATCTGTGTAATCATTTTCAGGGCCTAAGAAGCATCACAACTCTCGCAAAGGGTGATGTGGACATGCGAGTGGGGAATGGAGCTAGAGTTGCTGCCGTTTCAGTGGGAACATATGTAATCCAACTCCCTAGTGGTTTTGAGTTATTTCTGAATAACTGTTACTATGTACCTAGTTTATCTAAGAACATTATTTCAGTTTCCGTACTTGATAAGGACGGATTTTCGTTTGTAATAAAGAATAATAGCTGTATTTTCTCTTTGAACGATATGATTTATGGTAAAGCTGTTTCCATAAATGGAATATATGTTTTAGATCAAACCACAGAGATAATGCATGTGAGTAATAAGAAAGCAAAGGTTGGTGACAAAGATCAAACCGATCTATGGCATTGCCGTATGGGACACATAAATGAAAAACGCGTGAAAAAGCTCATTGATAATGGGACTATCTCCCCATTTGACTATGAATCTTTTGGCACGTGTGAATTATGTCTCATAGGCAAAATGACTCGAATTTCCTTCAAAGGTGTTGGAATGCGCGCTGCTGACCTATTAGGACTCATACATACTGATGTGTGTGGACCTATGTCAATCAACGCTAGATATGGCTATAGATATTTTATCACTTTCACGGACGATTTGAGTAGATATGGTTATGTCTACTTAATGAAGCATAAAAGTGAGTCCTTTGACAAGTTCAAAGAATTCCAGAATAAGGTTGAAAACCAGCTGGATAGAAAGATTAAAGCACTACGTTCAGATCGTGGGGGCGAATATCTTTCGAATGAGTTTGATCAACACCTTAAAGACTGTGGTGTAGTACTACAGTTAACTCCACCTGGAACACCACAATTGAATGGTGTGTCCGAACGGAGAAATCGAACCTTGCTTGATATGGTTCGATCCATGATGAGTCACACGGTTGTGCCTGACTCATTATGGGGATATGCTCTTTTGTCAGCTGCTCTAATACTTAACCGAAGTCCGTCTAAAGCCGTAGACAAGACTCCATATGAACTATGGAAGGGAACAGTCCCTAACTTGTCCTTTATTCGGGTTTGGGGCTGCGAGGCTTATGTCAAATGGAGACCTGACGATAAGCTCGGCCCACGATCGGTCAAGACATACTTTATTGGTTATCCAAAAGGAATGTTTGGTCATTACTTTTATTCGCCTATCGAACAACGTGTTTTTGTTGCGGCTAGTGCGAAGTTTCTAGAGAAATAATTTCTCGAGAACAAGACGAGTGATAGAACCTTCGATCTGTCGGAGGTTCAAGAGCCAACAACCGAGCAACCAATGGAGGAAACTGTTCCTTCATCATCGGTTGCGGTAAATATTCCTGAGGAACCCAGGAGGTCGGGTAGAGTCTCCATTCCTCCAGACAGATACATTGGTATGGTCGAGGAGAATGGGAGAGATGACGTTTTACTCCTAGAGAGTAACGAACCCGCTACCTCTAAAGGTGCCATGACCTGTTCCGACTCTAAGCTATGGCTTGAAGCACATGCCATCCGAGATGGACTCTATGTATGAGAAACTAGGGATCTGGTTGACTACCTGAATACGGTTCGTCGGGCCTCTCATTGCAAATGGCTTTATAAAATACAGCAATTCTGTAGAATGACAACCCGATACATACAAGGCACGACTAGTGTCAAAAGTTTCACTCAAGTGCACGGATTGCATTATGATGATATCTTTGCACCCGTAGTCATGCTGCGTTCCATTCGGATAATCTTAGCGATTGCCGCTTTTCATGACTCTGAAATTTGGCAAATGGATGTGAAAACCGCCTTCTTAAACGGTTATTTGGAGGAGGAGTTGTACATGGTACAACCCGAAGGTTTCATTGATCCTAAAAATCCTAAGAAGGTATGCAAACTTAAGCGTTCCATTTATGGCCTTAAGCAAGCCTCTCGGAGTTGGAATCATCGTTTCGACCAGGTGATAAAAGAGAATGGATTTACTCGATCGGTCGAGGAACCATGCTTATATATCAAGTCGAGTGGGAGCAAGATTGTCTTCCTAATATTGTATGTTGATGACATACTCTTGATTGGGAATGACATACCTCTCTTAACTTCGGTAAAAGTTTGGTTAAAGAACCATTTTCAGATGAAAGATCTGGGTGAAGCACAAAGAATTTTGGGAATCCGTATCTACAGAGATAGATCACGACGGATGTTATCCCTCAGTCAGGAGTCTTATATAGATAAGATTCTTGAGAGGTTCAGCATGACCAACTCCAAGAAAGGGAACCTTCCAATGGTCTCTGGGATGCAGTTGAGTAAAGCTCAAGCACCAAAGACATCGGAAGAGGTCGAGCGCATGAGTCGGATTCCTTATTCATCAGCTATAAGATCGATCATGTATGCCATGATATGCACACGTCCACACGTGGCATATGCATTGAGTATGACAAGTCGATACCAAGGCAATCCAGGTGAAACACACTGGATGGCTGTTAAGAATATCCTTAAGTACCTACGGAGGACTAAGGATTGGGTATTGACTTATTGGAGGTGACACTGAGCTATGCGCCAACCGTTGTACACCGCAGATGCTAAGCTTCCACCACGGATCAGATGACTCGAATCCGCATCTGGATTCGTGTTTAACTCTTAATGAGCGCTGCGGTCCGACTGGCAAAGCTCCAAACAAAATGTTATAGCAGATTCTACGACTGAGTTCGAGTACTATGCTGCTTCAGAGGCTGCGAAGGAAGATATATGGATGCGTCAATTCTTACAGTGACTAACTGTAGTTCCTAGTTCGGATGACCCGATCACCATCTATTGTGATAATAGTGGTGCCATCTTCCAGGCTAATGAGCCTAAGTCCAGCAACAAGTCTAGGCATGTACAACGGAAGGCTCACATGATCCGAGATTACGTGGAGCAAAGGGAGATAGTGATAGACAAGATTGCTACGGATGATAACGTTGCAGATCCTCTCACTAAACCGTTAAGCTATGATAAGCATGAAGGGCACGTTATTTCCATGGGAATTAAGCGTGTTCCTGAGTTGTATTAGTTGTTTTATATGGATTAGACACCTGTATCTTTTTCATAAAAACTATCTATAATATCATCGTTTTGTTTTATATTTTGTTTTTCATGTGGGTTGTACTGACAACATTGAACACCACAAAGTGAACTGAATTGCATTATATTTGTTTTGGTCCGTAATCGCCTACATGAGCTGATAACTCTGGCAATTATTCTGTGCAGTCGATTGATGGTGGGTTCAACGAGCCATAAGTCAAACAGTTGACTGATCGATCACAGATGCGGGTTATAATGATACTGCGCAAGACATTTTGTGACGACGTTATGGAGTCCTAAATGTTTCAGAACATTAGGTGCCAGGTCGTGGCTAGGACATCCATAGTGTTCCTAGAGTCGATTCTTTTGACTATCGACTGTATCTTGAGATAAAGGCAGTTTTTGG
>JAIUZE010005167.1:0-11232 GCA_022085475.1 Heliosperma pusillum
TCACACTGCTGAGTATGGGAATCCTAGGGGTAATGTGAGGAGAGGAGGCACGGATAATGCAGTTGCAGCTCAGTTGGAGGCATTAACTGCCAAAATTGCCGAGTTACAAACTTCAAAGTCCTTGGAAAATAAGCAAACGGTTCATGCCATGGTTCAACAAGAGCCAACCTGTGAAAGATGTGGTACTATGGGGTATACTGCAGTGGAATGTATGAGTACGGTTGAGCAAGTCCTTGCCTTTCAATCTTTTAAGCAAGGTACACCTTACTCCAATATTTAAAATGAAAGGACAAAAGAGCATCCCAATCTCTCCTACAGAAGTTAGAATGTTCTTAATCCTACTCCACCGCCACATCAGCAACAAAGTTCCTCTTATGTGATTCCTCAGAATCGCAATTTCCAAGGTAATTATAATCGTTCCAATCAAGGAGGCCAAAACTTCCAACAACCTCCACCTCCACCACCTCCAAGTAATGATATGGCGGAACTGAAAGCCATGTTGCAGCAGAGTCTTATGATCCAACAAAAGCAAGATGCTCAGATCTCACAGTTAATAGCTCATAATAAGATGGTGGACACTCAAATTGCCCAATTGGCAATCCAAAATCCACATAAACAACCAGGTAATCTTCCTCCTCAAGGACACCCTCCACATGAACAAGCCAATGCTATCACCTTGAGGAGTGGAACTCATTACAAAGGCCCTGAAATGATAGGGGATGAAACCAATGAAAGCTTGGAAGTTGCAGATCAAAGTTCGAAAAAAGGCGAAAAAGAGGCTGAAAAGGGGGTTGCTCGATCGAGCAACACCCCCCTGATCGATCGAGCAACCTCTGAAAAAGTCAAAAATTCTGCTGGAAAAGTGCCTGAAAGTTACTGTACAACAAAACTCGATCGAGCAAGTTCTCTGCTCGATCGAGCAACCCCTGATCAGGACGAAAACACTTCCAATTCATCTTCCAAAGCTAAAGAAGCCGAGCCCATTACCATTGCACTTTCTTTTCCGCACCGCCAACATAAATCCAAGCTTGATAAACAGTTCGGGAGGTTTATGGAAGTGGTCAAGAATCTGCAAGTGAGTGTGCCTTTTACCGAGTTGATTACTCAAGTGCCGGCTTATGCAAAGTTCATGAAAGATATATTGACAAGGAAGCGGTCCTTTAATGAAGTGGAGACGGTTGCATTTACTGAGGAATGCAGTGCTGTATTGCAGTCCAGATCACCACCAAAGCTAAAGGATCCAGGGAGTTTTTCTATTCCTTGTGATATAGGTTGCTTGGCAATTGATAAAGCCCTTTGTGATTTAGGGGCTAGTGTTAGTGTTATGCCATTTTCTATATGCAAAAATTTAAATATGGGTCAACTTACTGTTACAAACATGACCTTACAAATGGCCGACCGTTCTATTAAACACCCTTTAGGGATTTTAGAAGACGTACCGGTTAGAGTAGGGAAGTTTTTCATACCAGTTGACTTTGTTGTCTTAGATATGGCTGAGGACACCCAAATTTCTATCATCTTGGGACGACCATTCCTCCATACTGCGGGGGCGGTTATAGATGTTAAGAATGGGAGACTTACACTAACAGTAGGGGATGATACAATCACTTTCAATTTAGACAATGCCATGAAACACCCCATGTTAGAAGAGACATGTCATAGAGTCGATATTGTTGATATAACTATTGATGACTGTCTTTCTTTGTGTTTGAATAAGGATCCTCTGGAGATCGCCTTAATTTCCAGCACTGCTGAAGCTGGAAGCTCACGGAATGAAGAAGTAGTTGAGATGGAAAAACTGCTCATAGGAGAGGATTGCAAGGCACAAAAGGTTTATAGCTTAGGTAACCCCCCTAAGGTTACCGAGGTAAAGAAACCTGAACTTAAACCCCTCCCCTCTCATCTTAAGTATGTTTTCCTTGATCCCCATGAGATGAATCCTGTAATTGTCAGTGCTAGCCTATCTGAAAGCCAACTTACTGATTTGTTGGTGGTTTTAAAAAGACACAAAAAGGCTATAGGTTATAGCATTGACGATTTACAGGTATTAGTCCTGACTTTTGTATGCACCGCATCCACTTAGAAGAAGACCATAAACCTTGTAGGCAGGGTCAGCGTCGTTTGAACCCCACTATGCAAGAGGTAGTTAGAAAAGAGGTGGAGAAATTGTTAGATGCGGGAATCATATATGCTATTTCTGATTCCAAGTGGGTTAGTCCTGTTCAGGTAGTCCCTAAGAAGGGAGGGACTACGGTCGTCACTAATGAGAAAACCGAGCTCATATCTACTAGACTAGTGACTGGGTGGAGGATGTGTATTGATTATAGGAGGCTGAATGTAGCCACTAGGAAAGACCACTTCCCTCTTCCCTACATTGACCAAATGTTAGAGCGTCTAGCTTGTCATAAGTATTTTTGTTATCTAGACGGCTACTCGGGATTCTTTCAAATCCCCATTCATCCTGTCGATCATGAAAAGACTACCTTCACATGCCCTTTTGGTGTCTTTGCTTACCGAAGAATGCCTTTTGGGTTATGTAATGCCCCTGCCACCTTTCAACGTTGTATGATGGCTATATTTTCTGATTATATCGAGTCTATTATGGAGGTCTTTATGGATGACTTCAGTGTTTATGGGACCGATTTTGATAGTTGTTTAGCTAATCTAACTAAAGTCTTACAACGTTGTGAGAAAAGCAATCTTGTTTTAAACTGGGAGAAGTGCCACTTCATGGTAACTGAAGGGGTTGATGTGCATATTTTATATGCACATTTACACACTTATTCGCCCCCATTTCAGTCTTACTTATAGCTCATTTGAGCCGATTTCATGTCATATGCCCCGTATTTGCTACTTTGGTATGTTTAGTCTCCTATTTGCAGGTTAGACACGTTCTAGGTGCGACCGGGAGCATATTTGGACATGCAAAGGACAAAGGACTATAGACCAGCCTTTCAATGAGCAGAACAACTCATTTCGGAAGCTCAGCAAGCAAACAAAACCCAAGAACCAGCCCACACCGATCGTCACACACTTCTTGGAGCCAGTAACACTCTCTTATAAGCCCCGTGTACATTACAAACAGGCCCAGATCTACCTAAGGGCCTGACACCTGGCTTGGACTATGAAATGAAGACAGAGGGAGAGGAAATGAAGCCCACTCCGATCGGTGGGGCACTTGAGGGCCTCTCCACCGATCGGCCATGACAAGCCCACTTTCGTTTTCTACCTCTCTAATCTACTGGGCAAGCTATTGAGCAACGGGACCGAAGCTTTCCGAAGCCCAAGTCACTCAGAAGAAACATCGAAGCCCAAAAGAGAAAACCTAGCTCTATATGAAGGAGAAGTGAAGAGAGTGAGAGGGCATCTCTCCCTAGACGCAAGATCCCTTGTCACGGATCGAGCTTCCGCTCTAAAACACCATTTTTAGATTATTGTTTTACATTTTAGTCGATTAGTTTTAAGTTTTCGTTCGTTTACAACACTATACCGATCGACATAACCTTATACCGATCGGCATCCTCCTTGTTTTTGCCCTAATTCAGGTTCTGATTCAGTTTTATTTCGTTTTCTGTCATTTTCGTTTATGTTTGTACGTTTCTCGACCATGAATCTTGCCATACCATCCTGTGTCTTCTTGTTTTGCTTAATATCTATCACCATGAGTAGCTAAATTCCACACTAGGGTTAGGGACGAATCGATATTGATTAGGGCAATGACTTGTTGATTAAACTGTTTTGCATAGCCTCTTTGTTTGTTTCATCGCGTTAGTTGATAGTGACGACTCTTGACTCATGCCGTAGTATAAGCCTATTGAGACCGACCAAGTAATATAGGCATAGACGACCAAACTCAAATAGGTGGTGGCTGTCGAGACCTACAAAGTAACATAGTTTACCACCCGAGACTTAGACATTACCTTGACACCCATTTCCCGAGTCAACATTGATAGTCCCGTCATACCCTAGTTTCATTCTCTATTGAACTTACATTTCCTTTCATTAAGCATTTGTTGGTTATTAAGCTTTGGTCTTTTGTTTATCATTTAGATTTTGTTTCTCTCTAAACTCAACCCCTCAAAACTGTAAACACCATAGAATTGAACACTAGACACCCTACATCCGTTTAAACAATAGTCCTCCCTGTGAATTCGACACCCGACTTACCACTAGCTTCATTAGCTAGTATTGTTGGCTTATAAATATTGTTTGATAGCAGTCCCCGACAAACTGCACATCAGGGGTGGTACTTGGTCATTTGGTGTCTGGACGAGGCATCCAAGTGGATAAAGCTAAAGTGGAAGTGGTTGAGCAATTACCGTACCCGGTGAATGGTAAAAGTGTTAGAAGTTTCCTTGGTCATGCGGGGTTCTATCGCCGTTTTATTAAGGATTTTTCAAAGATTGCTCAACCAATGACTAAGCTTCTCCACAAGGATGCCCCGTTTGTCTTTACTAATGAGTGTGTGAAGTCTTTTGACAGGATTAAACAAGCTCTAATCTCAGCTCCTATTATCCAGTCTCCTGATTGGACATTGCCGTTTGAGATAATATGTGATGCCAGTGAGTATGCTGTTGGGGCTGTTTTGGGGCAAAGGAAGGATAAGGTGCTACATGCCGTTTACTATGCCAGTAAGACTTTGGATGATGCGCAAGTTAACTATGCTACCACTGAAAAGGAGTTACTTGCGGTTGTCTTTGCTTTGGATAAGTTTAGAGCCTATCTTGTGGGTTCTAAGGTGATAGTCTATACTGACCATGCGGCACTGAAATACTTGTTGGCTAAGAAGGAAGCCAAACCTCGGCTTATTCGTTGGATCTTGTTGCTACAAGAATTTGATTTGGAGATCCGGGATAAGTTAGGTGCAGAGAATGTGGTTGCGGACCATTTGTCTCGTCTGAGGTTTGAAGAGATAGATTCCATCCCCATTGATGATTCATTTGCTGATGATCATCTCCTTGCCATTACCATGGAGACTCCATGGTTTGCCGATTATGCTAACTTCTTAGTTGGGGGAATTATGCCTCCAGATCAATCCTATCAGCAAAAGAAGAGGTTTCAACACGATGTCAAGAGGTATTTTTGGGATGATCCTTATCTATTCCGGGAATGTGCCGACGGCATTTATCGACGATGTATTCCAGAGGGTGAGGTACATGCCATCCTTTCTCATTGTCACTCTTCTTCATATGGCGGTCATCATGGTCCCTCAAGGACATTTGCTAAGGTCATGCAGTCGGGTTTTTATTGGCCGACTATTCTCAAGGATGCTACTACTTTTGTCCGTTCTTGTGACGCATGTCAAAGAACGGGAAATATTTCGCAAAGGCATGAGATGCCTCAAACGAGTATTCTGGAAGTTGAAATATTCGATGTTTGGGGTATTGACTACCAAGGGCCATTCCCGTCTTCCCATGGTAACCATTATATTCTAGTAGCAGTGGATTATGTCTCTAAATGGGTGGAAGCCATTGCCACTCCCACTTGTGATGCCAAAGCAGTTATTAAACTGTTTCAGAAGATCATTTTCCCACGATTTGGGGTTCCTCGTGCTCTCATTAGCGATGGAGGAAAGCATTTCAATGAGCGTCATCTTAATTCTTTATTGAAGAAATATGGCGTTACACATCGTCGGGGGTTAAGTTATCATCCGCAGACAAGTGGTCAGGTAGAGGTTTCTAATCGGGAGATTAAGTCAATCCTTGAGAAAGTCGTGAGTAAATCCAGGAAGGATTGGAGTCGTAAGCTCGATGACACTTTATGGGCTTACCGAACTGCTTTTAAGACTCCAATCGGTGCTTCTCCATACCGGTTAGTCTATGGCAAGGCGTGCCATTTACCGGTAGAACTTGAGCATAGGGATATGTGGGCCATAAAAGAGCTTAATATGGATCCCTCACTGGCGGGTGAGAAACGACTTATGCAATTGAACGAGCTTGATGAGTTTCGATTGCATGCCTATGATAGTGCTCGGGTTTACAAGGAGAAGACCAAGAAATGGCATGACAAGCATATCCTGCAGCGGGAATTTAAAATTGGTGATAAAGTATTGTTATTTAACTCCCGTTTGCGTTTATTTCCAGGTAAACTCAAGTCCAGATGGTCGGGACCGTTCACAGTTACCGAGGTGAACAAGTTTGGGTCGGTCACGCTACAAACCGACAAGGGTGAGGTTTTCAAAGTCAATGGTCAACGCTTGAAGATCTATTATGATGGAGCATTTATTGGAGTGATAGAGGTCGTCGACCTTTTCACTCTTGATAAATCCCCATGACTTTGAGGTAACACGGTCGTGCGGGACCGCTATAAACCAGCGCTAACCGGGAGGCAACCCGGCATTTATTTGTATTTCATTTGTAAATTTTATTTCGATTAGCCTAATTATTAATGTCATAGTTTAATTAGATTTAGTTTGGATAGTTAATATAATTGTGCTTTATTGAGTGCGGTGAGGGAGCGATCTAACAATCTTATTGAGTATCTGCAGCTAATACAATCGGAGATCGCTTTAATAATGAAGAAACGAAAAGCAAGAAAGGAGAAAAGAAGAGAAAATTGAGGAAAGGCTGACAATCATGGGTTGCTCGACCGAGCAAGTCACTGCTCGATCGAGTTTTTGACACTACCAATATACAGCCACTTCAGCAAACTCAACAAACGGAAAAGTCTAGGTTGCTCGATCGAGCAGACCTGACCTGCTCGATCGAGTCGGGTCCGGTCCGACCGGTCTGGCGGCAGTAAATAACAGGTTTTCTCATTCTTTTCTCATTCTTCTTCAATTTTTTCAGCATTCTTCTCTCCCTCACCCTTACTCTCTTCATAATACCTCAAGCAAACTCACTCATATCTTCAATTCATCATCAATCTAGCATCAACAAACATTATTTCACTTGTTTCAAGTTCAATTTGTGAAGAAATTGGTATTCTTTCTCCCTAATTTTGCCCAAAACGTGATTTAGGGTTTGTTTCTTATTTCTTCAATTTTGTGCTTCTAATTTGTTGTTGTTGCTTCCTAGCTTTGTTATTTAGTAATTATTCACTATTACATTGCTAATTGCTCCGTCTTTCTTGCGTTTTAGACTCAAATTTGAATTTTTTTTCGAGTTAGGGTTGCTAATCCGTCTTTTGAGCGTATAAGTTGTGTTTGTTGTGTTTTATTTACTTTAATTAGCTATGTCTAGGCAAGAAGGAACTAGTAAGAGTCGTAGAGCACCCCGTCTTGTTCGACAACCCGACATAGAAGCAATTCCGAGTAACCCCGACTACCCTTGGATCGTTTTCAACACACAAGAGCAGCATGACCGCTTTGCTTTGCTTTTGGGTCGTCCTATGGACCCTACTCGCTGTGTGTGCCCCAACGTTCTTGATTCACTCGGTTTTGGGAATGCCATTTTTGCTATGTTTCACCGAATCGGGTTTGGGGGGCTATATTCCCTAAATGAGCTTTCCTACCGACCTTTGACACTAGAATTTTCCAGTTCCTATGATTGGGACGAGACCAATGAAAGTGTGTCTTTTAGGTTGCTTAATAGAGATTTTGTGTTGTCTTATGCCGAATTGGCGAATCATTTGGGTCTTTCTGTCGGTGACGATGATACTTTTATTGCTGTTCCTTCCGGCTTTCAAGCCGTTGAATATTTTCGTTTATTTACGGGTCTTCCTGAGGCACGTGTTAATGCTATGGCGGTCAATGATTACAACATCCTTGTCTAAGGTTGTTTTTGCGTTTCTTTAGCCTCCTTTTATTTGCTAGGAAGGACCTAAGTAAGCTTAATTCTCATGAGGTTTTGTTACTTGCATCTTCCCTCAACCCCATGCATGAGAATGATTTTTATTTCAATCCGGTTGGTTTGGTGTGTTTTGCTTTATGGAGAATCACTTCCGCTACCCAGCATTCCTTAGATTGTGGTGCCTGGGTCACTAGGTTGGCTAGGCGACTTACTGGGTTTGGGGGCGACCGTCACTACACACCAATGACCCCGCTTCATGCCCCTAGAGTGGACGAGGAGTACCTACGCCACACCCTTTGCTGGATAAATGCGTTAGGAAACGATAGATTTCAGTGGCGGGTACGGGGGACCCAGTGGATAGCTCTTCCTGATACCGATAACCGTCTCCCTTCTACGGAGCGGTTGTCTACCCATGATCCTGAGACTGGACCTACCCCTCCTTCTCGTTCTTATGTGGTTCCACCTGAGCTTATTTTTGCTTTAGCCGAGAACCGTCGACCTCGTCGGCGGATTACCCCATCTACTTCTTCTAAGACTACCACCACCCCGGCTCCACACTTTGCACCCACCCCAGCTCCTTACCCTTACCCTCCACCTGCTTACACCTATGATCCAGCTTTAGAGAGGGAGATTAGGATTCACCAAGGAATAAACAATGACTTGGTGATGAGGGGACTTTGGGAGAACCTCATGCGGACCGATCTTAATGCCACTGCTGGTTGGACTCCGCCGAGCTACTACCGAGGTCCGGGTGATGAGACTGGTGTGTTTGATAATTATGGGGTGACTCCTCAGCAGTTTTCCCAGGAGTTTAGTCACGATTATGGTTGCCTGGGTCGTTCTTGGTATACTCCTATCCAACCGGATGCTCCAGTTGGTGGGTTTGGTGACCCGTTTCGAGCTTCTTCTTCTGGTGCTGCTGGGAGGGGAGATGATGATGATGATGATGATGATGATCAGGCGCAGTAGTGGCCGCTGTCACTACACCCCCATTTTGCAGCTGGTTTGGGGGAAGCTATGCTTATAAGCTGGTATTATCTATCCTTGTCCTTTCTTTTATTGTATTTTCTTTTAGCTATTTCCCCTTTTCCCTTTTGTTAGTAGTGTCCTTTAGGTTGCTGTTGTTGGTTGATTGTGTGATGTTCTGCTGTTAGCGTCACAATGAGGACACTGTGACATTTAGGTTTGGGGGAGAGTCTTTATTTCAGTTGTGTGTTTAGTTTATTTAAAAAAAGAAAAAAATCATAAAAATTGAAAAATTTACAAAATTCAAAAACATGTTTTTTTATTTTATTAGGTCGAGTCTTGGTGAATTGAATAACAATGATGATAATTTGCATTGTTTTTGCATTTGAATCCCAAATAAGTTGCCAATGTACATTGTTTTGACTTACTACTTTTGAAAACAAAGCTCATAGTACAAGTCTTGACCGTTTTTTGACATACCTTTTGCTAATTAGATTTGGCAATTTTTGTTGGTAAACCACTTAAATTCTGAGGTCTATAGAGCTTCCTAGGCCAGGAACATCAATAAACTGGTCTCATTTTCTTTAGGCTTGAGTGTGGTACTCCTTGTGGAATGTGTAACATCAAATTGCATAAGTATGACATTCGTTTCTTGATACTATACGCGTTCGTTTGATAAGTGCATGAGGAAAGGTGGTTCTTTTTGTTCAAATAAGCCTCACATAGCCAAAAAGACTTGATTTTATACCCTTATTATTGAGTTCTCTATGTTTAGCCATTTGAGCCTTTGTAGCCTGTTTTATAACCTATCTAATAGCTACATTCCTAGAACTTGCCTACCTTATCGGGACAGCCGCAGTTGCATGTTTTTCTTATCTACTTGTCTACTATGGTTGGGTCGGGATTTCAAAAAGAATATCATTGGGTGTAGCAAGTATGTTGGCAATTGTGTCATTTATTCCCTTTGTTGGAAAAAGTTATGAAGCAAAATTATGAAGCAAAAGAAAAAAAAAGATTTGATTTGAAAAAAGAAGAAAAAGAAAAAAAGAAAAAAAAAGAAAGAAAAATTTGTTGCTTCATTGAATTATTCAAGGGAAAATGAAAGGGAATTTACTAGAGTCTAATCTATTTTTCAGAGAGCAATTTCGATCTCTCTCTTGCGTTGTCAAAGTTTAAGATGATTTCTCTAGCTGGTGTTGGTTTGTGCTAGTCTTGTAGATTTGTTTTGATACGTGTCGCTGCGACTACCGGTCTTAGCCCCACATTTCCATACGTGCCTTGGCACAATCCATTTCTATACCTTCACCCATTAGCCTCCATTTTTGTCCTGATTCATGTGCTTTATAGCGAATACGTATTAGTTGGGGAAATTATTATCACATTAGAGTGCATGCATGTTTCATAAGTTGAGTGAGTGTTTCTATTTCTTTCTATCTTCACAAAACTCACCTTTACATAAACTTATGAGTGCATGAGTGAATCCGCGAGAATCCGACAAATTGAGCCTTGCAAGATTGAAAGGTATTTGGTTTTTGTCTATACTACGGTATCATGTAAAATCTTGGAATATGAGCTGCGTTTTCTACTTTCCCGTGCCTTTGAATTTGTTTTATTGGTACAACTTGGTCATTACTTTGTTATAGATATGGATAGCTTGGGATTTGTATGTGCATTAACATTAGCTTTGAGTTTTTCATTCACCATTTGTATGTTTGTCTTTGTATGTGTCGAGTGCTTTGCTTAGGGACAAGCAAAGGATTGGTTTGGGGGAGTTTGATGATCACTATTTATATACATATTTTATGCCTCCCTTAGACACATTTAACTCGATTTACCGTCTTTCCTAGCTTATTCTATGCTATTTTAGCTAGAATATCGATTCTGCCGCTTTTGTTATGTTTTAATGCAGATTGGATGCATTTTGAGCTTTTTGAGTAGATATGGAGCATGGCGGAGGTGTGGATCATGGAAAGATAAGCACGGGAATCGAGAAGAATCAAGAAGAATCGAGAATGAAAGACAAGAAAGGAAGAAAAATGAAGAAACGAAGCTAAATGAAGTACTACTCGATCGAGCATGACAACACTGCTCGACCGAGTCGTGGTCAGGTCTTGCTCGATCGAGCAGAAGTGCCTTGCTCGATCGAGCAAGCTCTATTACGGCGGCTTTTTCGTGTTTTCCTTAATTTTAACCTAATTAGTAGGATCTTTTGTATTATAAAAAGAAAGCTCGTCTTTCTTAATTAGACATGCTTTCATATACTTTCTTATGCTTTTGAATACTTTTAGGCTTTAATTCAGAAACCCTAATTAGTTTACTTTGCCTCTGGATTTTATTCATCAAAGACGATTGTCTTTAGTTCAACTTGTAATCGGTATTCTCCAATCTTTCTTTGTTGTTCAATTTAATTGCCTTCTAGTTCTTTAATTATTTTTTGTTCATCCTTTCATTATTGTTAATCATGTCTACTTTAAATATTACTGTTGTTGTTTATATTATTATGAGTAGCTAAATTCCTTTCTAGGGTTGAAAGGGG
>JAIUZE010005168.1:0-69475 GCA_022085475.1 Heliosperma pusillum
TATGTCAATCACGCTAGAGATGCTATAGATATTGATCATTGTGTCACGACGATTTGAAGTAAGATATTGATATGTGTCTACTAATGAAGCATAAACGTGGGAGTTCCTTTGAACAAGTTCAAGGAATTCCAGAATAAGGGTGAAAACCAACTGGATAGAAAGATTAAAGCACTACGTTCAGATCGTGGTGGCGAATATCTTTCGAATGAGTTTGATCAACACCTCAAAGACTGTGGTGTAGTACTACAGTTAACTCCACCTGGAACACCACAATTGAATGGTGTGTCCGAACGGAGAAATCGAACATTAGTTGATATGGTTCGATCCATGATGAGTCACACGGTTGTACCTGATTCATTGTGGGGTTATGCTCTTTTGTCGCTGCTTCTAATACTTAACCGAGTCCGTGCTAAAGCTGTAGACAAGACTCCATATGAATTATAGAAGGGAACGGTCCCTAACTTGTCCTTTTCGGGTTTGGGGCTGCGAGGCTTATGTCAAGTGGAAACCTGACGATAAGCTCGGCCCACGATCGGTCAAGACATACTTTATTGGTTATCCAAAAGGGATGTTTGGTCATTACTTTTACTCGCCTACCGAACATCGAGTTTTTGTTGCGGCTAGTGCGACGTTCTTAGAGAAAGAATTTCTCGAGAATACGACAAGTAATGGAACCTTCGATCTGTCAAAGATTCAAGAACCATCAACCGAGCAACCAATGGAGGAAAATGTTCCTTCATCATCGGCTGCGGTTAATATTCCTTTGTAACCTAGGAGGTCGGGTAGACACTCTATTCCTCCAGACAGATACATTGGTATGGTCGAGGAGAATGAGAGAGATGACGTTTTACTCCTAGAGAGTAACGAACCCGCTACCTATAAAGGTGCCATGACCTATTCCGACTCTAAGCTATGGCTTGACGCCATGCAATCCGAGATGGACTCTATGTATGAGAATGACGTATGGGATCTGGTTGACTTACCTGATAAGGTTCGGCCTCTTCAGTGCAAATGGCTTTACAAAATAAAGCATTCTGTAGAAGCACAACCAGATACCTACAAGGCACGACTAGTGGCAAAAGGTTTCACTCAAGTGCACGGATTGCACTATGATGAAAGTTTTGCACCCGTAGTTATGCTGCGTTTCATTCGGATAATCTTAGCGATTGCCGCTTTTCATGACTATGAAATTTGGCAGATGGACTTAAGTAGGCTTCTCGGAGTTAGAATCATCGTTTCGACCAGGTGATAAAAGAGAATGGATTTACTCGATCGGTCGAGGAACCATGCTTATATATCAAGTCGAGTGGGAGCAAGATTATCTTCCTAATATTGTATGTCGATGACATACTCTTGATTGGGAATGACATACCTCTCTTAACTTCGGTGAAAGTTTAGTTAAAGAACCATTTCCAGATTAAAGATCTGGGCAAGGCACAATGAATTTTGGGGATCCGTATCTACAGAGATAGATCACGACGGATGTTATCCCTCAGTCAGGACTCTTATATAGATAAGATTCTTGAGAGGTTCAGCATGACCAACTCCAAGAAAGGGAACCTTCCAATGATTTCTGGGATGCAGTTGAGTAAAGCTCAGGCACCAAAGACATCGGAAGAGGTCGGGCGCATGAGTCGGGTTCCTTATGCATCATCTATAGGATCGATCATGGATGCCATGATATGCACACGTCCAGACGTGGCATATGCAGTGAGTATGACGAGTCGATACCAAGGCAATCCAGGTGAAACACACTGGATGGCTGTTAAGAATATCCTTAAGTACCTACGGAGGACTAAGGATTGGGTATTGACTTATGGAGGTGACACTGAGCTATGCGCAATCGGTTACGCAGATGCTAGCTTCCAAACGGATCGAGATGACTCGAAATCTCAGTCTGGATTTGTTTTTACTCTTAATGGCGCTGCGGTCAGCTGGAAAAGCTCCAAACAAAGTGTTATAACAGATTCTACGACTGAGTCCGAGTACTATGCTGCTTCAGAGGCTGCGAAGGAAGCTATATGGATGCGTCAGTTCTTTTAGGGACTAACTGTAGTTCCTAGTTCGGATGACCCGATCACCATCTATTGTGATAATAGTGGTGCAATCTTCCAGGCTAAGGAGCCTAAGTCCAGCAACAAGTCTAGGCATGTACAACGGAAGGCTCACATGATCCGAGATTACGTGGAGCAAAGGGAGATAGTGATAGACAAGATTGCTACGGATGATAACGTCGCAATCCTCTCACTAAACCATTGAGATATGATAAGCATGAAGGGCACGTTATTTCCATGGGAATCAAACGTGTTCCTGAGTTGTATTAGTTGTTTTATATGGATTAGACACCTGTATCTTTTTCATAAAACTATCTATGAAATCATCGTTTTGTTTTATATTTTGTTTTTCATGTGGGTTGTACTGACAACATTGAACACCACAAAGTGAACTGAATTACATTATATTTGTTTTGGTCCGTAATCGCCTACATGAGCTGATAACTCTGGCAATTATTCTGTGAAGTCGATTGATGGTGGGTTCAACGAGCCATAAGTCAAACAGTTGACTGATCGATCACATATGCGAGTTATAATGATACCTCGCAGGACAATTTTGTGACAACGTTATGGAGTCCTAAATGTTTCAGAACATTAGGTGCCAGGTCGTGGATAGGACGTCCATAGTGTTCCTAGAGTCGATTCTTTTGACTATCGACTGTCTGTTGAGATTAAGGCAGTATTTGGGTGACTTTGGTTTCTTTCTCATGGTCGACCGTAACAGGAGGCTAAGTAGATTTTTACTGGGTCATTTAATACTGCGCTTGTATCTGCAAGATTCGAGTTGAAGAAAATATCCAACCTTTATCAGGTTATGTTATTTCTCAGGGCCACTCGAGGAGCTGTAACTGAAATGCATGGCCATGCTCGAATAAAGATTCGTTTATCAGTTAAGTTACTCTCTAGTCGGGGAAACCACTCTTGATACTGATAACTTGTAAACTACGACCTTTGCGAATACAGACTTTGCAAATTGGTTTACATTGAGTGGGAGAAATTTATTATGGATATGAGAATCGGTTATCGCACATACACTTGTACCGACAAGTGGGAGATTGTTGGAGCTAGTGTCCTCGACAGTTAGTGCAATAACATAAATAAATCTCTGTAGGTTCACAGGGTATACTTTGTATAATAATTAGTTGATTAACGTTTATCAATAACGGTTGGCTTGCTAGATAAGTTTGACGTTATTGTCATACAAATGGCGGTGATCAACTGGTCCCTAAAAGTCACACCTAAAGGATGTGTTTGAGAGATGTGATTATTTGAGAAAATAATCATATTGATAACCTATTATATGATTAAAAGGTTAGTCAGTGTATTTGACTAAAAGGTTAGTCAATGTGATGATGACAGATTATTTAATAATGATTAAATAAAGTTAGCTGAGACGAATTAACTGTAATTCGTAAATTGAATATAAAATGTTATATTTAATTGTTGTATATAATGTAAGCTAATTAAACATAAACCATTATAATTAATTGGCAAATTATAAATATACGGATATTTATAATTAATGATGTATTATAATGTCGGTCCATGTAAAACGACGATTATAATATATTACATTAAATTGGAAGCTAAAATGACCAAAAAAGAAAGTATCCAGATACACTCGGTTTTTAGTCAATGGGTAGTTATTTTGAGGAGACAAAATCTCCCCATATAAAACCCTAAGGAGCCGTGAGATGCAAGGGGAAGAAGAAAAAATTCTAACCTAATTGTTTTTCACTGGAGCCTCCATCTATCAGATTCACACATCACAAAAAAGAAAAGTTAACAGTAACTTTTCACAAAACACAAAACCTCCTTCTCATTTGTGAGATCGTGTAAGAGGTTCTCTTTCTAGCAAAAGAAAAGGGTATTTCTCGGAGCATCTTGGGTGCAACGATTAGGAGGATATCTACCTTGATATCTCTGTTCTTTACGCCTATTGCTAGGACCAGAGGTTGATTTCTATATCTTTTCTTTGTTTTCGTTTAAGACTCGATAATCAAATTATTACTTTTCGTTATAATCCTATAATAAATGTATTGTGGTAATACCGATTTCCCACAAGTGGTATCAGAGCATAGACCACGAAATTGTTTTAATTTGATTTCATAAACCGAAACTGTTTAAAACAACCTATGGGAGTTTTAGAAGATGTGCCTGTCAAAGTAGGAAAGTTTTTCATTCCCGTCGATTTCAACGTGCTAGATATGGCTTAAGATTTGCAAATCCCTATTATTTTAGGAAGGCCATTTTTACACACTGCCAGAGCAGTAATCGATGTTAAGAATGGAAAATTGACACTAGAAGTGGGTGATGATAAAGTCACCTATAACTTGAACAGTGCAATGAAAAGCCCCATGCTAGAAGAGCCTTGTTGTTTCATTGATATTGTCGACTCCATTATTGATGAATCTCTGTATCCATCTGTAATCGAGGATCCTTTAGAGGCAATCCTGTTGCTGGTGGATATCTCTGAGAATGACAATTTCGAGATCAGTGAGCTGGAAAAGGATCTGATCGGAAAGGAGATACCGTCAGAAGAAATTAAAGAGTTCATAAGCTTGATTGATGCTCATGCCAAGGCAGAAGTACAAAAACCTGAACTAAAACCTCTTTTCTCGAATCTAAAATATTCTTTTTAGATGAATCTGAATATTGCCCAGTCATAGTGAGCGCTCTCCTAGATGAAAATCAGTTAAACTCACTATTGACTGTGTTGAAAAAGCATAGAAAGGCAATAGGTTACAAACTTGAAGATTTAACAGGCATAAGCCCAGACTTCTGCATGCATAGAATCAATTTAGAAGAGGGCCAAAATCCTTGTGTTCAAGGTCAACGCCGTCTTAATCCCAACATGCAGGAAGTAGTTAAAACTGAAGTTATGAAATTGCTAGATGCTGGCATAATCTATGCAATCTCTGACTCTAAATGGGTTAGCCCCGTCTAAGTTGTTCCCAAGAAAGGAGGAACAACAGTAGTTAAAAATGAGAAAAATGAGCTCATCCCCACAAGGATTGTGACGGGATGACGTATGTGTATTGACTACAGAAAGCTGAATCAGTCGACTAGGAAAGAACACTATCCTCTACCCTTCATTGACCAAATGTTAGAGAGGTTAGCTTGTCACAAGTATTTCTGTTATCTAGATGGTTACTCAGGATTCTTCCAAATCCCTATCCACCCTGAGGACCAAGAGAAAATCACCTTCACCTGTCCCTATGGTACTTTCGCTTATCGCAGAATGCCATTTGGCTTGTGTAATGCACCTGCCACTTTCCAGCGTTGCATGACCAGTATCTTCTCAGATTTTGTTGAATCTATCATGGAAGTATTTATGGACGACTTTAGCGTCTATAAGTCGTCCATGGCATTTCCTTTGATAATTGTTTGACAAATCTATCCAGAGTTCTAAAACGCTGTGAAGAAGCCGACCTTGTTCTCAACTGGGAAAAGTGTCACTTCATGGTGAACGAAGGTGTAGTTTTAGGACACATCGTTTCAGAAAGAGGTATAGAAGTGGATCGAGCTAAGATCCATGTTATTGAACAGCTGCCACCCCCTGCTAATGTAAAAGGAAGCAGGAGTTTCCTTGGCCACGCCGGTTTCTACCGACGATTTATAAAAGATTTTTCAAAGATAGCCAAGCCCCTGACTTAGCTCCTTTTCAAGGATGCACCTTTCAATTTCACAAAGGAATGCCTTGAGGCATTCAACAAAATCAAACGTGCTTTGATCACCGCACCTATAATCCAGTCGCCTGATTGGAATCTTCCCTTTGAATTAATGTGCGATGCGAGTGATTATGCCGTAGGAGTTGATTTAGGGCAAAGAAAGGAAAAGTTCCTTCATGCGATTTACTATGCTAGTAAAACCTTAGATCCTGCCCAAATCAACTATGCCACCACTAAGAAAGAACTTCTCGCCATTGTCTATGCCTTAGACAAATTTTGTTCATACCTAATAGGATCAAAAGTTATTGTCTACACTGACCATGCTGCCTTGAAATATTTGCTTTCAAAGAAAGAGGCAAAACCTAGACTTATCCGATGGATCTTACTCCTTCAAAAGTTTGATTTTGAAATCCGAGATAAGAATGGAGCAGAGAATGTAGTCGCTGACCACCTCTCAAGGATAAGAGTAACTGAAATAGGATTATCAACGCCAATTAATGATTCGTTTGCTGATGATTCATTAATGGCAATTACGGACTCTTCTCCTTGGTATGCTGATATTGCCAATTTTCTTGTCAGTCGCCAGCTACCTTCTAACCTTTCTTATAACCAAAGAAAGAGACTTTTGCATGATGCAAAATTCTTTGTTTGGGATGACCCCTATCTTTTCAAGCAGTGTTCAGATGGTCTGTATCGACGTTGTATTCCCCAGTGGGAAGTAAAAGGAGTTTTAGAAGGATGCCACTCATCTGCTTATGGTGGTCATCATGGTCCGTCCAAGAGCGTAGCCAAAGTCTTACACTCTGGGTTTTTCTGGCCCTCCATGTTTAAAGATTCAAGAGACGTTGTTATGGCTTGTGATGCTTGTCAACGAATGGGTCAAATATCCAAAAGACATGAAATGCCTCAAAACGGCATATTAGAAGTCGAGATATTCGATGTCTGGGGTATTGACTATCAAGGACCATTCCCTTCTTCTAATGGAAATCGTTACATTTTAGTTGTTGTCGACTATGTTTCAAAGTGGGTTGAAGCAATCGCCACCCCCAACACTGATGCTAGTGCTGTGACACGACTATTTGAGAAGATCATCTTTCCGCGTTTTGGTGTACCCAGAACCGTGATAAGTGATCGAGGAACTCATTTAAGAGAAAAGCAGTTAGACACTCTGCTTGCCAAGTATGGTGTGTATCACAGACGAGGTTTAGCCTACCACCCCAGACCAGCGGTCAAGTAGAAGTCTCGAACAGAGAGCTAAAAAAAATTCTTCAAAAAGTAGTCTCAAGATCTAGAACCGATTGGAGTATTAAGATCGATGACACCTTATGGGCTTATCGCACAGCTTTCAAAACCACGATTGGAACATCTCCTTATCGGTTGGTTTATGGAAAGGCATGTCATCTCCCTGTCGAGTTAGAGTACAAAGCTCACTGGGCTATCAAAGAACTCAACTTAGACACTAAGCTTAGCGCTGATAGACGACTTTTGCAACTCAATGAGCTAGAAGAGTTTCATTTGCAAGCTTAGGAGAATTCTAGGATGTATAAAGAGAAAACGAAGCGTTGGCACGACAAGAGGATAATCAGAAAAGAATTCAATGTCGGTGACCAAGTACTTCTCTTCAACTTTCGTTTGAAAATTTTTCCGGGAAAACTTCGATCACGATGGTCTGGACCATTCACTGTCACATATGTAAGCAAATACGAATATGTGGAAATAATGGCTAGTAATGGTGAAAAATTCAAGGTCAATGGACACCGATTGAAACTCTACTATAGCAATTCCATTATCGGATGCTTAGATATTATCTATATAGAGCGTCAATCCCCAACCAAATGATTTCATAGAAGAATTCGTCGAGCGAGATGTTAAACCAGCGCTTCTCAGGAGGCAACCCGTGTTTCCTTTCTTTTTGCATTTTATTTTTGCTTTCCCTTTTTCGTTGTTTTGTTAGATTTCCTTTGCAGATGAAAGAGTTTTTGAAGAATTTATAAAGACCTTCCTTGTCAAGTCCAAAAGACTAGCTTGGGGGAGTCTGTGTTGACTAGTAAGCTTCACTCTCCTTTCATCTTTTTCCCTTTTTACCCTTCTTCCCATTGAGCATCTCGTTGAATATTTAGTCTTTGTGCTCACATTGAGGACAATGTGATGTTTAGCTTAGGGGAGGGATTGCATTTTACCATTTTGCATTTTAGTTGTTTATATTTTTCAAATTTTTGAATAAGAGAAAAATTTAAAATTTTGAACATCATTGAATGCTTTTCATGCTTTGCTTGCTTGTTTACTATGCTATCACGTTAAATTTCCCAAACTTAGAGCTTTCAAAAGATAATGATTCAATATTCATTGAATTGTGCATACATGGGGAAGTCTTGTACACAGTAGGCATGGAATGAATCTATAGATGAGTACGCTTGATCTTGACATTTGGCAAGTTACATATATTGTAAGGTAGAACCTCCTTAGGCTGGTACATCTATACCCAGTCTCATCTAGGTGTGTGTAGTTCTCCTTGTGATATGTGTCATGTCAAAACGCATAAGTATGGTTCTCATTTCATTCCTATAAGCATTGCATTCATGATTCACTAAGATTTGAAGCCTTTTTCACTTTGAATTACCCCTCAAAATTAGCCCCTTCATACAAATGCTTCACAAAATAATAGCTACATATAAAAAAACTGCCTACCCTGTTGAGCTAGTAGCTAGACTATGGTGTATGGGTGCTCTTTTGAAAAGATTTTGTTCCTCGATGTCAAAGTTAATTTCGGAGAACCAAAATGTTCAAGAAGTGATGTTATGTTTAGAAAAAAAATAAAAGAATGAAATGAAAGAAAATGAAAAAAGAAAAAAAAAATCGAAAAAAAAAAGAAAAAGAAAAAAAAGAAGAAGTTGTGAGTATCTCCTCAAAATGTCAATTCAATGATAGAAAGAGTTCACTCTTGTGTTTCGTGTGTAATAAGCCAATTTGTTCCTTCTGGCTTCGTTATTCGTCTTTTGGGAATTAATCGAAAGTTTGGATTGAGTATTCATTTATCATTGGTCAGTTACTAGCTCGTTCTAACCTTCACATGACCATAACTGTTTGTCCACCTTTCACCCATTTCCCAAAACCTTCTTCAAATCTTTTCCCGACTTCTTTTCTATGTGCATTGTGATCTTTGACATGTGTTTTGAATTGTTTACCATATTAGACTGCGGACACATTTTCATAAGTCGTAGATAGGTGAGTGTCTCAAAAACATTTACAGATAAAGAAATCACCTTTTGCATACATGAGTGTTCGAGTGTGCCGTGAGAGTCCATTTGTCAAAAATATCATGCAAGAGCCGAAATTCTATAGTGAAATTCTTTGTGCTACGCCGTTATGTAAATCTCACCCATGTTTATGTATCATTATTGCCCACGTTGTTTTTGGGTTATGGTGCATTATGTTTTCAAAGTTTTACGCTGAGATTTGTTTCTTGATGGTGTAGTAGCCAATGTTTGCAACCCTTGTCCTGGTATTGTTTGTTATGATTGCTTGAGGACAAGCAAAAGTTTAGCTTGGGGGAGTTTGATAAGTGAATATTTGTATGATTTTAACACCCAATTTAGCTCGGTTTTGTATGTCATTTGTGCTTTGTTAAGCCATTTTATGAGCTAATATCGTCTTCTAGGCGAATTCCTATGTTCTAACCTGTTTTGTAGAGAAAGTGACGTTTCTACGCCCTTTTTCTATATTCCCGAGCATTTGCCTTGAACCCGACGATTTAAAGAAGCAAGCTTGACCAAGACAAAGGCATTTCAAGAAGGTTCACTGATTCAAAAGAGAGAAGAAGTAAAGACGATCTCGCAGTTGTCAGAAGATCGATCAATTAGGCAAAGAAATCATCGTTTTACATCAAACCCGACTCAAGAGGTCAAGGGGGATAATGGAAGTTAAGTCATATGCAAGGGAAGAAGAAACGGAAGTCAATGGACCAAGATTAGGACTTATCCGATCGGGTAAGTGGTGTACCCGATCGGGGATGTCTGCTGATCCGCACTTTTGCTTCGACTTCCTCCTTTTTGTCCTATGTGATGAATGCATGACCCCTCCCCCACGAAACCCTAGTGCTATATAAGAAGCTTCAGCCACCATACTTCAACACACAATTTACATCTTTTCGTACTTCACACAATTCTCTTCTACACTTCTCTTTACAAAAACCCTAGATTAGGAGGAGGGAGAACTAGCCTCTCTTCTCTCATTTTCTTCTTCTTTTTCATCTTTAGTTCTTAGTTTATTTCTGTCCTTTCTACATCAAAACCTTAGCTTAGATCAATAAGAATTTCCTCTTTGTAATCTACTTTAAGTGGTTCAAGCGTTGTAATTCGTGGATCGACTATTGGAGTGTAAACTACTAAGGTTCACAAGTTTTAAGTGATCTGATTAGCTTGACTCAAACTGAAAACAATATCAAGTAACAAGGGATGTTGTTTTAGAGATTGTGGGTTGTTTAATTGAAAGATTCAAGGGATATGACTTGGATACAGTCCTCTACAGCAAAGCACAAGAGAGAAAGGATTCAAGACTGGTTTTAGAGACAGTCTCAAGTGTTACAGCAAAGCACAAACACCCTAAACTAACCTCAACAGCAAGTAAGTTAAACCACAGCAAAGCACAGGTATAACTTGACTCACAATACAAGGCACTGATCAAACACCTTGGAGATGTATCAGGCTTGTTTCAAACTACAGCTCTTAGCACAAGTTTGATAACATTGAGTGATTTCTCAAAGTTTAATTCATTCATTCATAAAAGTCTGCTTACAACAACATACAAGACCTCCTTATATAGAGGGACTGATATCTTGTGAACCATTGGATGTATGTATCATCCAAGGGCCAGCTTAGGATCTAAACTACTTCTACTGACATTAATTAAGGGCCTCACAAGAGGACGAGCTTAACAACTATAAAGAACAGACACAAAACACAAAAGAAAACAGACTGAGCAAAAGCAAATAAAGTAGTTTTTGGAGTTTTCCTGAAATGGAAATCTGTTGATCTTGTTGTCTTGTGCTTTGCTCTGGGTGTTTTGTTGCTCCTTGGAACTCTCCACTCTTATGAGGACATAGATAAACCTGCCTTAGATGAAGACAAGTTGACTTAAGCAAAAGAAAACATCATCTGAGCATGTACTACCTCTGCTATGCTGTTTACTGGACTCTAGCTTTGGGGTGTCTGTTTCATGGGTTTTTACTAGACTTCAAAATGGTTTGTCCTGGGCAAACTTGTAGCTTAGAGGGTTGTCTTGATGGTAGGCCATAGTGGGGGTGGTTGGGATGCCCTGGTGTACCTCCTAGAGGCTGGGTTTGTTAACTGGTCTGTCTGGGCCTGAATGGCTCTGTTTCTGTTTTGTGTGGGTAATGTGGGTTGTGTTGGGGATGGGCATGGGTTGTTGAACCCTGAACTGTCTTCTTCATTGGGGTGGCTTGGCTTGGGTTGCTCTTGACTTGTCATAGCTTGTTGTTTAGACCTTGTAATTCGAGCTTCCATCTGAGGGGTCAAGCTTGTCTTGTATGTGGCTTGATCATCAAGGCCCCTTGGGTGAGCTCCTGCTGCAGCCTCCCCAGGTTGAAAAGGGCTTGACCTCAAGCCTGTGTCTTCTTCTCCCTCAGAGTCTTCAAAGAAAGGACTAAGATCTCCAACATTGAATGTTCCATGGACTGCATACTCTCCTGGTAGATCAATTTTGTAGGCATTGGGACCTATCTTCTCTATGACTTGAAAAGGACCATCTGCTCTTGGCTCTAGCTTGTTCTTTCTCTTGGAAGGGAACCTTTCTTTCCTTAGGTTGATCCATACTAGATCTCCTGGTGCAAAGTCTTTCTTGGTCTTAGGAACCTTGGCATTCTTCTTGTACAGATCATTAGCCTTCTCAATTTGTTTCCTGACTGATTCATGGAGTTTTAACATTTGTTCCACCCTCTTCTTGGCATCATAGTGGACTTCTGACCTGCACACATTAGACAAACTCAAAGGCATTAAGGGGTTAGTACCATAGACCACTTCAAAGGGGGAGTGGCCTGTGGCTGCTGATGGAGCTCTATTGAAAGAGAACTCTGCTTGAGCCAACTTCAAGTCCCAATCCTTGAGAGATTTGCTGACTATACACCTCAAGATTCTTCCCAAGGTCTTGTTAGTCACCTCAGTTTGGCCATCAGTTTGAGGGTGATGGGAGGTACTAAACAATAACCTAGTGTTAAGCAGTTTCCACAATGTCCTCCAGAAATGGCTCATAAACTTTGTGTCTCTGTCAGACACAATGGTCCTTGGAACTCCATGTAACCTCACCACCTCATCAAGGTATAGCTCTGCTACACTCACAGCATCCTCAGTCTTCTTGCATGCAATGAAATGTGCCATCTTACTGAACCTATCCACAACCACCATGATAGAATCCTTCCCTCTTGCTGTCCTAGGCAATGCCATTATGAAATCCATACTAACATCCTCCCAAGGCCTACATGGGACTGGTAGGGGAGTGTAAGGTCCTGCTTGGAAAGAACTCTTGGCCTTTTGACAAACTCCACACCTTCTGAGCACTATTTGAACTTCTCCCATCATCTTAGGCCAATGGAATTGATCTTGTAGTATGTCCACAGTTTTCTGAACCCCAAAGTGTCCTCCAAGGCCACTTCCATGCACCTCCTTAATCAATAGATTCCTATAAGATCCTCTGGGAACACACAGCTTGTTTCCTTTAAATAAGAATCCATTTTGCAAAGTGTAGGGGGAATCAATGGTTCTTGTTCCCTCTTTCTGTGCCAACCAATCCTCTGCAAAGTCTGGATCTTCTTGATACATATCCTTCATGAACTCAAAACCAAGAACCCTTTGCTCCATAGTTGATAGCAGAGTGTATCTCCTAGACAATGCATCAGCCACCACATTTTGTTTGCCCTCTTTGTACTTGCTAGAAAAGGTGAATGACTGAAGGAACTCCACCCACTTAGCATGTCTGTGACTGAGCTTATGCTGGCCTCCTATGTACTTCAATGCCTCATGATCAGAGTGTAAGACAAAAGGTTTGGGCTTCAGGTAATGACTCCAATGCCTCAGAGCTCTGACAAGAGCATAGAACTCTTTATCATATGTAGAATAGTTTAGCTTGGCACCACTTAGCTTTTCACTAAAGTAGGCTACAGGTTTCTTCTCTTGGATGAGGACAGCTCCAATTCCCACTCCACTTGCATCACATTCAACCTCAAATAGGCAATCAAAGTCTGGCAATCTTAGGATAGGTGCACTGCACAAGAGCTTCTTCATGTGTTTGAAAGCCTGTAAAGCATTCTCAGTCCAAGTGAACTCTCCCTTCTTCATGCACTCAGTGAGAGGTGCTGCAATGGTGCTAAAGTCCTTAATGAATCTTCTGTAGAAGATGCTAAGCCATGGAATCCCCTTACTTCTGTAATACTCCTAGGGATAGGCCAAGACTGGACTGCCAAGATCTTGTCTTGATCAACTGAAATGCCTCTACCAGATACCACATATCCTAAAAACTTGACTTCCTCAGTCATGAAGGTGCACTTCTCAAGCTTCCCAAAGAGCTTGCTCTCCTTAAGTATTTCAAACACAGCCTCAAGATGCCTCAAATGATCATCCTTGCTCTTGCTGTAGATGAGGATATCATCAAAGTATACCACCACAAATCTCCCTAGGCAAGGCCTAAGCACCTCTGTCATCAATCTCATGAAGGTACTTGGGGCATTTGACAGGCCAAAGGGCATGACAAGCCACTCATAAAGGCCATGCTTTGTTTTGAAGGCTGTCTTCCACTCATCTCCTTCTCTGATCCTCAATTGATGGTAACCTTGCCTCAAGTCAATCTTAGAAAAGAACCTTGAGCCACTTAGCTCATCCAACATGTCATCAAGCCTAGGTATAGGGAACCTATACTTGACTGTGATGTTGTTGATAGCCCTGCTATCTATGCACATCCTCCAAGTCCCATCCTTCTTAGGAACCAACAATGCAGGCACAGCACAAGGGCTTAATGACTCCCTTACAAACCCTTTACTCATCAACTCTCCAACTTGCTTTTGTAGCTCTTGTGTAGCCTTAGGATCACATCTGTAGGCTGGTCTATTAGGTAGTACAGACCCTGGCACAAGGTCTATTTGGTGTTCAATCCCTCTCAAAGGGGGTAAGCCATCAGGAAGTTCCTCTGGAAACACTTCCTTGAACTGATCAATGAGGGGCTTAACATCTGCAGGGATCACCTTAGACTCTTCTTCCTGAACTTCCTTTGACAGCAGCATTACTATAGGTTGCTCCTCACTACACTCCTTGACCATTGCTGACTCAGATAGAAATACAACTCCACTAAAATCCTCAGCCATACTTGGACTTCCATAGCTCTTCTGGTGTGGTGGCAAGGGGGCTAATGTCACCTTCCTGCTCCCATGCTTGAAAGAATAGGTATTGCTTCTTCCTTGGTGTATGGAGCTTTTATCAAACTCCCATGGCCTTCCTAATAGCAAGTGACAGGCATCCATTGGAACCACATCACATAATACTTCATCCTTGTACACACTGCCAATGGAGAAAGGGACCATGCATTGCTTATCCACCTTAACCTCTGCTCCCTTACTCAGCCATCTCAACTTATAGGGGTGAGGGTGATCTTGAGTGCTCAACTTCAGCTTATCAACCATAGTAACAGAAGCCACATTGGTACAACTACCTCCATCTATAATAAGGTTACAAACCCTCCCTTGTATGGTACATCTGCTCCTGAAAATGAGGGACCTTTGATCCTCCTCCAAAGGTATCTGTTGTGAATGCATTACTCTCCATAGGACTAAGCTGTGGCCTGTGTCAGGGAGTGCCACTATTGCCTCCTGACTAGACTCTTCTTCCTCACTCACCACTTCTTCAACCTCAGGCTCATCCCTTTCATACTCAACTAGACCCTCTTTCTCCCAAGCCTCAACTTCCATTATGGTTAAGGTCTTCTTAGAAGGGCAATCCTTCCTGAAATGTCCATAGCCTTGACATTGGAAACACCTAATTCTGTTCTCAGTCAATGAAGTGCTTGGCTTTTGACCCATGATGCCCTTACCCTTGTCTAAGGTAGGTGGGGGTGCTGTCTTAGGGGTATCCATGGCTCTAAACCCACTATAAGGTCTGGTTTGAAAAGGCCTAACAGGTTTTGGTGTAGCAGGCTTAGTCTTCCCTATCTTCTCAATTCTCAGAGATAGGTTGACAACATCATCAAATGACCACAGAGGTTGCATCCTAACCTTGTTAGCAATGTTCTTATCTAGACCCTCTAAGTACCTAGCAATCCTTTGCTCAGGTTTCTCATTTATATCACATTGTAAGGTGAGTTGTTCAAACTCCCTCAGATAAGATTCAACAGGTTTGTCTCCTTGTTTCAACTTAGACAACTTGATAAACAGATCCTGGGTGTAATCCTTAGCAACAAATTTGTCTAACAGTTTCTTTTTCAGTTTAGTCCAAGACTTGATGGGTTCCTTACCTCCCTAGCCCTTAACCCTTTCATAGTCTCATACCAAAGGGAAGCATACCCTTTCAGTTTAAGGATGGCTACTTTAAAAGACTTGGAATCATTGTATCCCTTGTACTCAAAGATCCTTTCTACTTCTCTAAGCCATTCTAACAAGTCATCAGGATTAAGACTACCAGAAAACTCAGGGATATCTACCTTAAGATGCTTGTCTGTGTTCCTGTGGATGGAAGCTCTGCTTCTTGTTGAGTCATCTGAGTCTGGGTACTCCTCATCATCAGGTGGCCTTCCTCTGCCTCCTCCTTGGCCTCTTCCACGTCCTCTACCTCTCCCTCCAGCAAGCAAATGGTTGCCTATAACTTGGTCCAAGGTTCTGGTTAGGGTGGTTACAATCCCAGCCAGATCCTCCATCCTTGCTTCTACTCCTGCTAGTCTCTCTTCACTCATTGGGCTATTTTTGTGTTTTTAAATGTAGTTAGGGAAAATGAACTCACTAAGACTCTCAACCAAAGCTCTGATAACCAATTTGGAGTGTAAACTACTAAGGTTCACAAGTTTTAAGTGATTTGATTAGCTTGACTCAAACTGAAAACAATATCAAGTAACAAGGGATGTTGTTTTAGAGATTGTGAGTTGTTTAACTGAAAGATTCAAGGGATATGACTTGGATACAGTCCTCTACAGCAAAGCACAAGAGAAAAAGGATTCAAGACTGATTTTAGAGACAGTCTCAAGTGTTACAGCAAAGCACAAACACCCTAAACTAACCTCAACAGCAAGTAAGTTAAACCACATCAAAGCACAGGTATAACTTGACTCACAATACAAGGCACTGATCAAACACCTTGGAGATGTATCAGGCTTGTTTCAAACTACAGCTCTTAGCACAAGTTTGATAACATTGAGTGATTTCTCAAAGTTTAATTCATTCATTCATAAAAGTCTGCTTACAACAACATACAAGACCTCCTTATATAGAGGGACTGATATCTTGTGAACCATTGGATGTATGTATCATCCAAGGGCCAGCTTAGGATCTAAACTACTTCTACTGACATTAATTAAGGGCCTCACAAGAGGACGAGCTTAACAACTATAAAGAACAGACACAAAACACAAAAGAAAACAGACTGAGCAAAAGCAAATAAAGTAGTTTTTGGAGTTTTCCTGAAATGGAAATCTGTTGATCTTGTTGTCTTGTGCTTTGCTCTGGGTGTTTTGTTGCTCCTTGGAACTCTCCACTCTTATGAGGACATAGATAAACCTGCCTTAGATGAAGACAAGTTGACTTAAGCAAAAGAAAACATCATCTGAGCATGTACTACCTCTGCTATGCTGTTTACTGGACTCTAGCTTTGGGGTGTCTGTTTCATGGGTTTTTACTAGACTTCAAAATGGTTTGTCCTGGGCAAACTTGTAGCTTAGAGGGTTGTCTTGATGGTAGGCCATAGTGGGGGTGGTTGGGATGCCCTGGTGTACCTCCTAGAGGCTGGGTTTGTTAACTGGTCTGTCTGGGCCTGAATGGCTCTGTTTCTGTTTTGTGTGGGTAATGTGGGTTGTGTTGGGGATGGGCATGGGTTGTTGAACCCTGAACTGTCTTCTTCATTGGGGTGGCTTGGCTTGGGTTGCTCTTGACTTGTCATAGCTTGTTGTTTAGACCTTGTAATTCGAGCTTCCATCTGAGGGGTCAAGCTTGATGTCTTGTATGTGGCTTGATCATCAAGGCCCCTTGGGTGAGTTCCTGCTGCAACTATTATATGCAAGGAATTTCTATTATTGTTGTCACTATCATTGTTGATCGTCATCTAGGTATTCCTATCTTATCTCTCGTTTAATGTCTTTATGTTTTCTATTTTGATTGTTATTTTATTTACATATTATCTTAGATTCATTTTAGTATCGTTATAATCGTCATTTCATTTCATTAGATTGTCAATTTAGCGTCGTTATTATCGTTATATAAAGAGTCTTAAACTATTGTCAAAATCAAATAAACATGTCTATTCTAGTTTTTATTATTAACGTCATCTTAGATTTAAATATTATCATGAGTGAGTAGTCACCTTTCTAGGGTGTAGGGTAGCCATGTTAGATTGATTAAAAGATGATAATTGGATAAAAGCAATTGTGCTTTTAAAACATTGTGTCTATGCATGTTTGGACTATAACGATAGTTGACAATTCCTGATCAAAATCATTGACTAGAATGGAATTCTTTTCCAAGGTAGAGATACGTGAATTGAATAGACAAAGCATGACATGGTGGATTAAGACCTCATAAATTGCCTAAAAGCCTGCTAGACCATCTGATCTATGATTGTAATGAACACATCATTCTTACGAACTCACAATGAATTATTTGCATGTTCTAAATCCAATTTCATCAATATATTAATCTACATGTGTGAACCTACTTCCCTAGATTCTTTTCATCATTGTTAATTCATCACTTGCTTTATTGTTTTCATTTTGAATTGCTTTTATTTCGTTTCCATTTATGCCTTTTATTTGTTTAGAAATTAAAACCCCAAAACCCAGATATTCGTTAGATAAGACCCAATTGCGAGACATTTCACATTCTATAGGAAACACCATCTCCCTGAGGATCGACTCCTACTTCCCCAATTACATTAATTTGTTATTAGCCTAGTCTGGGTAATTTATCTTTGTATCGGGCTTGCGACAGGACCGGTCAGCAGACAAAATAATAAAAGCCCAAGGTTAGTCAAGTGGCTCAGTGTGACTTGACAAAGACAAAACGATATCGTATAAGGTTCTATTTCTCTATGAAACAACACCTTATCTCATAATGTGTGTTAGAGAAGTTAACTCGTGAAACCATTTCACAATACTTTTGGTGAAAATAAGAGTCAATACTTAGATATTTCTTGTTACGATTTGGTCGTAAGTCCACTGTCTAATACCCTTGGTGGTTAACTACTTCACATTGAAGCTCTTTGAACTTTTCAAAGATTTCTCTTAGCACCTCATTAAGTAGAATCAAACACAATATCTACTTAAGTAGTCGGTAAATAACGTGAAGTAGTCATTACCATCTCTGGTTGTGTTTGTTATTGGACCATACATATTCTTATGTAATATGGCCAATAACTCACTAGTTCGATTTCCTTTTCAATAAAAAGGGCACGAATCATCTTGCCTTGAATACAAGATTCGCACACACCATAAGATTCAAAATGAAATGTTTTAGGGATACTAGTCAATACTAGCCTTTTAATGTGCTACATAGTCCAGAATCAAGATTAGATCTGGGTCACCAATTTTGAGCCTTTTACAATCTATATGACAAGTAATTTCTAGTTTTAGGTCAAGAATATAATTACCTTTTATTGGTGTGGGATAACCATTGACCAAGTATAGGCGTAAAAAGATACAACGCTTGTTCCATTCACAAAAGTGAAACACTTGTGTCGTACACTAAAGTGGATACTATATTTTTTATTTAGAGGTCATATACATAATAACTTTTATTAAAGTATACCTCTAAATCCAAAACTGGATTGATCACATTATAACTTTTATATGTCTCTGTAGAAACAAAAGCTACAATAGTTATATTTCCCTTGTAGATCGACAATTAATCATGGCTAGTCGTCGCACGAATCATTCTTATATGCATTGAATACATTGAGGAGAACGATAATAGGTATCTAATACCCAAAAATTGCATTTAGCAAAATAAATGTCGATCATATAGATATTATGGATGAAAGTAATTTTAGGTGTAGTACACCCAATTTCTATTTCTCCAAAAACTTGGGACAGATTCTTTTCTAGTGTCCTACACTGTAATAATAGAATTATCAAAAGTTAGGTTCGAGACCTTGCTTGGTTTTTGACTTTACTATTCAAAATAGTCTTGCCTCTTTACCTCGCCTTGTGCCAACATCGTGCCAACCTACTCTTGAACCTTTTTCTATTCTTAACAATCAAGAATAAAAAATCGTTTTTTAGAGCTCCCACTTACTTTCATGAATCTCTATTTAGACCAATAGATTAGAAATATAATGAAGACTTTTCTTCATTTCATTCATGGTTTTACCTTCAAAAGGATAAACCTTTCATGAAGTGACTACGGTATTTGGTTATTCACGATTTTAAATAAATTGATTAACCTAGTCGTCCCAACTGATTTGTCCTCTTTTTAAGGTAAGCCTCGATAAGGAGCATTATGATGACATACCAAAAATTACAAATATTTTCTTTGGAGCAAAAAGATTGATGTACAACTGTTACAAGAAGACGACAAAAAAACATTCAAAACGTTTTTGACTAAGTGTGACTTATTCATATATTCTTCATAAGAGACATTTGCAATTGTGAATATGAGGATCAAAAGATAAAATTCATTTTGTCTTTAGCTATGGTGATTTAAACGGAGATTTAAATTGCAATAAAAAATGGTACCGTATGAATTAATGGAAACTTATTTCCACGATTGAACGGATTTACAAGTTTGTAGAATGATAAGATATTTGTCATTTGCGCGTATAAAATAAATATCAACGAAAAATAAACATTCATTGCTTATATATAATTTCACTTGTAAAACAATTTTAACAAGTTTAGCATTTATATAATGACCCCTCACTAAATTATATAAATGATTCCAAGACCCATCTTTAAATAAAAATAGTCATCGTATGCTACCTTTAACTTAAAATGGTATGTCATTTCTAGACTAATTCTACCCCTAGAACTCTTGGTTGACGGATTTAAACTAATCCATCTCGTAGTCCCAAGATAAAGCTTATCACGTTGAGTCCAGTCCAATTTTGGCTTGTGATAATATCACCCTACTTACCCGAGGTAAAAAGGGACCCACAAGGGTGGTAGCCCTAATGCTTCAATTGGTAAGGCTAAATCTCAATTTCTTTTAAGTTATGTGAGAGGTCTTGTCAATTTAGTTATTAATTCCCCATAATTGAACTAAGTCGGTGAATTTTGAATAACGTTGAATTGACAATCTAAAAATAAAAATGCATGTCGGCGATTTTGGCATGAGCGGAAAATATAAAGCAAGCCAATAATAAATCCTAGTATGGCCACCTAGCTAATCTAATTAACTAGACGATTAAAAAATAGGAAACCAACTCCTTAGCCCCTTGCCTCTTCACGGTACACGCTCCAAAAAGGTACCTTTTTTTTTGGGAACACCGACTTCGGGAATCTCCGTCTTCATAATAATTAATTACAAAAAGATACAAATAAAATTCCTATTATACATTTGATCTAGAAAATGAAATTAAATTATTACAAACAGGCGATACGAGATCGCAATTAAAATTACAACCGAATCGGTATTCCCTTACATTACCGGTAATATCGATTAAAATAATCTAGGCCATACTAGGTATAACTTGCATTAAAAATTAAATATATGACATTCATTCATTCAACAATAACAACATAAATAAAATACTGTAAAAATCATGCCAAAATCGCCCTTAATACTTATCATGCTCATTCTAGCTCGATTTTATGGATTTTATCAATTTTTAACCATTCAAACTCAATAATCAACACTTTAATCATGTTTCGCATGTTGTGTATCCCAGCCGGGCGACCGACCTTCGCTCCCAACCGGCTGGCAGTTCTATGATTCGAAATTGATTAAGTTTGGTGATTTTTGGAATAATGTGTGTCGCAGCCGGGTACCCAGCCGCCCCCTGACCGGCTAGGAACACCCTATATCAAAATGTTAAAATTGTTGTTGCGGGTGCCCCATCCGGCCACGCGGTCGATGCCCCACCGGCTGGGAGTTCCTTTTTCTCTTCCCTCTCTTCGTTTTCACATTGGCATGTGTGTCCCAGTCGGGTCGCCGGTCGCCGGCCGCCAGTCACACCCACCGACTGGGAGTCCCTGCATGTCTTTTGTTGTTGTTGGGTTCGGTGTGGTGCCCATCCGGGTACCCGGCTGCCGGTCCCCCAAACCGGCTGGGACCCCCTAATTCTTCCCTAATTCTTTTCTTCCCTAATTCTTCACATGGAATGGTTTGTATGGTTTGTTTATATTATAAACTTACGTAATAACATTAAATATTCATATTTAGAGTATACGATATCTCACATGATTTGATCACATGTTTAGTGTTGGTTTTAGCATGTTTCGTCTTTTAAGTCACTTATGCCTTGATTTCGGTCATACCTTCTAGTCTTTTTATTTGTCAGAAAAAGAAGTATTTTAAATATTTTGGGTCAAGGAATTTGTGTGGATTGATGGTTAGCTTGGGAATCGAAGATAAGAAGAGCTAATCGAAGTCATGTTGACGGGTTACTCGATAGTACATGTGTATGTGTTTTAAATAATAAATTAGTAACCAAATAGCAATAATTAGGACAATTTCATGTTGTTGAATGCTTTATGGGAATGTTATGTTGGATAAACTATTAACCTTGTCATGAATTACATGCTTATTTGTTCATACTTTATCTTTGTGGTTACTTTGAATTAGATGTGTCAAAACATGTTGAAACTGATGCTTAAATACTTTCTCCTTGTGCATAAAATCGTTGGAACGATTTAAGAAACAGAACACGCTTCAAAAAAGTCGTCCCATGGCCGTCCCTAGAGTCTTCCCAACCGGGACAAGGGATGTACAGGACGGCACATGCCTCAACCCGACCGGGACAGACCATAGGCCAAGTATCTTTTTTCCAATGCCCGAACCGGCCAGGACAAGCCCCATTCCGACCAGGACAAGCCCAAAAAATGGCTAGGACATATTTGATCCCGACCGGGACGGACCTTAGGACCCCATAAGATTCTAAAATGTTGACATATGGGTTAGCGTCGGAAAAACATGCGGTTTAGCCTTTTGAATCACCTTAGTCGGAGTCCGTATGAGTAAATGTCGTCCGTTTTACTATTCCGCGTGGTTTAACTGGAAGATGGTGCTTGTACTCTTTCTGCCTCTTTCGTATAGTTTAGCCAAATTTGGGGTACTCGCTTCCTTGTGGTTTAGCCGGAGGATCGAGTCTTGGATGCGAAACGTTGATCGCATGTCTAATCGGAACACGTTTATTCCGAGAGTTTGGCCAGGTTTAGACTAGGACCGTATTATATTATCGTCGTCCTACCGGGAGGATTAGAGTCTTAAGTATACGAAATTTTTATTGTATACGGTGCAGGGAAACGTTCATACCGTGGACTAGTTCGTCTTGTCTTGCAGTGTACAGATGCTAGCGCATGTCATTTACAGTGAGAGTGTGTTTTCTTATATTTGATTACATATTGGATTGTATACTTGGAATTGTTGGATGCTTGTGGTTGGTTTGTATGTCGAGCCCCTAACCTTCTCAAGCAAATGATCATTAATGGTGAGATACAGGACAAGGGGGATCCATGTGATTGCCAAGGGGAGTCTTCCCCAAGTCTTGGTATTGCTTGATGATGATGAATGATGATTCCTATACTCGTATATTGTTATTATGGTAATGTTATTCTCATATCTAGCACGATAAATATATGTTTCATGATGATATACGTGTATATGCTTTCTTATGTGCTTGCTTATGTACGTTTTGATGTGATATGGCTGGGAGACCCCCGAGTTACTCCCCACTGCCTGTGGCATTCATATTTCATTAATGAACAGGTTTTAGGTCGGTGTTACATGGGGTATGACGAGTGAGCTAGCAAGCGTTGTACTTACAACGATTCACCCTTAGCATTGTAGTTTACATTAGTTTGTTATCTTAATGATGTTTTTATCAAGGGATCAAGATCTCTTGCATTTATTTTAGTACTATTTGTATAAATGATTTTTAAACTAAGTTTAGGTTTTATAATATAATGACATTGGCGGTTTTGCCTTTAATGTTTTTAGAAATCTCGTATTTTCGCTGCAAATTTATGTGTTTACATTTCCAGCGAAATCGCGTGGTGTTACAGTGGGTAATTCAGTACAAGGGCGAAACACATCAATAAGTGCTGACATAGATTGAACTTAAACTTAAAAACCAAAAAAAAAAAATAAAGAAACTGTGGCAAATCAATTTATAACATTTCATTTTACACAGGGGCTGAAACATTGTCCTCATCCCTCGTGATCTGCATATGTTTAAACAAATTGTCAGTGTAAATATTTGATTTAAGCCATACATTATGAAAAATATTCATAACAGAGTATATTGCAAATGTAAAGTAATGTTAATTAGGTAAAAATCAAATTTAGAAAGATAACAGTACGTACAGAAAATGAGATAGAATCATGGAGACTGTTTTAAGATATGACATATGGAGTGTAATAGTCCATTCGCTTCAAGTTATTTTTCGTTTTGGAAATGAGAAAAAAAACACATTATCTGTCATTTTACGGTTTCTATATATTTTATTCTTTTTACATTTCCAAAACAGTAACTATAAAAGAAAATGAATTTTTAAGCTATTTGATTGGTTTAAAAAATTATTTATACTATTTTCAAAGGTCATTTTGTTTGATTTAATTATAAGTGGAATTTGTTCTAATAATTCCCTAATTATTGTGAAATATTTTTAAGCGATAAATAAAGAAATACCGTAGGGAATATATATGAACCTTTAGATAGATAGACCCTGGGGACAGTGACTTCCTAATGACTGCTAAAAACTATTGTCTCTCCGTTATGTTCATCTATTTACCTTATTCTAATCTTGTGTACATGATATTTTAATTAAAGATAAACATATAATTGAAACGACTTAATGGTCTATATTAAATTATGAGGTTATTTTGACCAAATAATGTGGGATTTTTACGTAAAAAGTTGGGTTAGACCCCCTTAATAATTCGTGCAACGTACCTGAGTGGGAGGGAGACCAGCGAACCAAAAAATGGTTGGCTTCAAGTTGTCGAGTGAGTAAGAGGCAGCCATTTCCACAACAAATTAAATATTTAACGTTAGTTGAAAATTATATTAACGCTAGTTTCGAATTGCTTGGTACTATGAGCCTAACACTTAGGCATATTTATATAGGCGACACTTTTCTTGCTATTGATGTTGAGTACATCCTTGGAGGTGCTAACATTTAGCCCCATGTCTCTCTCGGGTTGCACAAGCATTTTGTGCAATTCATGGATAAAGGTTTTCATATTTTGCATATTGTAGTTTACCCTAAACTGCACATATGCCTTGATTTTCCCCAAGGAATGAAGTACTCGATCAATAACGAGTTGTTCGGGAATGGTCACTCCTTGCAATTTAACAGTCTCAACATGCTCAATCAATTTGAGTACATGAGGGCTAACATTAAATTACAATCCCTTGAACTTCATACGAACGCCTCCCAAGCTCACCGTCTCTCTCGGAACTTCTTTCCGAATGGCACCGTCTTTTGGAAACTCCGGTAATACAAATGATTACAAAATATATAATAAAATTACAATAATTTCCTATTATAAAGTTGTAAAATAAAATAATACAATAAAAGTGATACGAGATAACATTAAATTACAACCGAATCAATATTCCCTTACATTCCGGGTAATATCGATTAAAACTAAGGCCATACAAGGATTAAATTACATAATTCAAAATTACATAAACCAAATATGACACTCATAAATAAAAATGCAGCATAATAATATGTATAAAACATGCTCATATTAATGCCAAATCGCCCTATTTAATGGTTTATATCGTATATAACCCGGTTTTACGGAAATGCGTAATAATAACTTCTTAATATCACCAAACAATACTTAAATCATATTTAAGTCCAAGTTAATTATCCCAACTGATTTAGGACTCAAAATTAGTCATCACTCAATTTTTGACAATAATTCAACTTGTTGTTATATAATTGCTCCAAATTAGACTTTTGAATCATATTTTAATCAAATAAATCCAAATTCAATTACAATAATTTCCAAATTTGAATTTTAAGTTTTTGTACATTCTGGAACATTTCCATGACAAACATAATGTCAAAAATCAACGTTACAAATTTTGAATTTATTTTGAGAAAAATCGGTTGCGCTTTATCCGTTTTATTAAATAAAATACATAAAGCATGTGAAAATTAATCAAATTAAATTTTCAACTTTAGATCTGAAATGTGGGACATTTATGCAACCAGGAATAATTCTCTTATGACATGAAATTTATTTTAGCTATATTTGCTAAATAAGTCACTATTTATGCCAGTTTTACATTAAAAATTCATAAATCATGCTACACAAATCACATAAGTCTGAGGAAAAATGCATGTGACAACATATTAAAATGTCATGGTCATATTCAAAGCGGAACTATTTTTAACCATTTGACCTTCATTTATATCATTTTATCATATAAAAATCATAAATCATGAGAAATAAGTTCACTTCACAAGAACTTTTACATACAGTAAGTAAAATGCATGTTTGAAACTTTGTAAAAATGTCAAAGTTAGAAAATAAGTCTAACTTTTTTTAGCATTTTAAACATCATTTTACTTATTAAAATGTAATAAAAACACTAAAAAACAAACTTGAGCAATATAAATTTCCATAAATCATCAAAATCGCCTAAAATCATATTAGGACCAGAATATATTGACATGCAAATAACTTTGTGATATTATCTTATAAAACCCAAATTATTAGTTTTCTTTAAGTTACATTAACTCGAAAAAACATAAATCGATTATGCATGCAACGACCAAAGCTCTCCGATACCGCTTCTAAGTTTCTTAAACTCGATATTAGACATTTCTAATATCATTTGATAAATATTTTACTCATTAAACTATAGGATCTTATGCATGCATAACAAAATAACAGAAAGATAAGAAGAAACATTTTTCCTTACATTGAATAAGAACAATATGGGCACAATATTTGGACACCTTCCAAATATTGTTCTTGAGCTTAAATAAGAAGGATGAACTTTCAAGTTTCAAGTTAGAAACTCTACTTTTAGATACACCAAGACTACCCTTAATCACTACTAAAATACTACAATAGTATGATTAGTAGTATCCCTTAAAATATTACAACAATTGTGCCATTAATTTTTAATGAATGAACAGGTTGCATTTTGGTTTTTGCAAAGGGTTTTGACGAGTGAGCTAGCGAGCGTTGTACTTATAACTATTCACCCTTAGCGTTGTAGTTTATATTAGTTTTATTAGACTAAGTTTTGGTTTTATAACATAAAGTAACATTCCCAGGTTTTGCATTTAAAGTTTTTAAAATCTCGTATTTTCCGCTGGAAATATGTGTGTTTACTTTATTGCGAAATCGTGGGGTGTCACAGTTGGTATCAGAGCTATAACGCTCCTAACACACATTCGTGCACCTTAACCATAAATAACTTGATCAATGATAATGAATGAGAGACAGGTAGACTTAAAGACCTAAGGTGATAATATTTAGTGTGCTTGATGTTTGTTATGTCTAACTTGTTTGGTTATAGTTTTGAGTGTTGTTATGCTTGCTTGGTTCTAATGTCTCAAGATTGACCAAGTGATAGATGTAAGATGTACTCGATGCCGAAGATTGAAGAGTGACTAGCGTCATTGAAACTTATTACTATCCATCGAAGATCCTTCTTGCCCGTAGGGTATATTTGTCTCTCCTTTTTATCTAGATACTTCCTCATCATGCAATTCCTTCTCCCCTTGGGATATTCTCTTGTTACCTTTCCTCCGTCTTGGCTTGGTATCTTGCCCTCTCCTTTTTAATTGTTGTGGATACCTTCCCTTTAGATTTATTGAAGGTTAGCTTTAGTTGAATGAAGTTGAGACATTGAGGAAAGTTGTGTGAATCTGAGTTTCACCTGGGAGAGTGTTGTGAGACATGTTTGGAGACTCTAGTCCATAGTCTTTCCCATGATATATGGGTGTGAACAATTTTTCGGAATTGATGGTGTAAGGCTGAATGGATGACCTTAGACTTTTATGTTTGTGTGTGAGCTAAGCTTTTGGATTTAGGAGTTTGATAATATTAGTCATGCCTTGTGGATCATGCCTATATGAGATATCTTGGGGTGTGAAATGGATTTGAGGCTAGGTGATTTCCTATAGAAGTTTTAGTGTGTGTTTTTGTCTATTCTTGGTGGAAAAGCATTTGGCTCTAATTTTTAGTTTCGAGGTTGTGACGTTTTTATATGGTATCAGAGACTCGTTTGAGGTAGTAAGATGTTATAGAAAGATGAACGTTGTTTCTTGTGGATTGATTATGGAGTAAAGTTTTATAGTGTGAACTTTGAAGGAAATATTTTGGGACGTTGTTGATGACGTTTTTTTTGGTGTTGTTGTGACACCCGGCAATATCGCAATAAAGTAAACACATAGATTTGCGGCGGAAATACGATATTTTTAAAAAATTAAAAACAAAACCACGAATGTCACTATATTATCAAACCAAAACTTAGTTTAATATATTTTTTTTTTGGTATCAATGTAATTAATATTAATCAAATTGCCTTAGGCACACATTACAAAATTGTTAGCATAGCCTCATATCAACTATCATCTAAACTAACCAAGCACCATTACATTAAACCCTTCACCCTACACCACCTTTTATCACTTAGCCTAAGTTGCCCTAAATTAACATTCATCAGCCTTAGTCTTATGTCCATTCTAACTTGCTCAACAATTTTACTAGGAAGCATACAATATTTATCAATCCTACAAATATTCCTAGCTCGCCAAATTCCATAATAAATTGCATTGATCACCGCCCACATAACCTTCCTCTGAAAACCAGACTCAGCTTTGATCCTCAGCAGTCTGATATAAGTGAAACATCAGCTTAAATCTATCTGTAACCAATCTTGAATCAATCCAAAGCAGCACTTTGTATAATAGCAATCCTGAAACAGATGAGACTGAGTCTCTATAGCAACTCCACAAAGAAAACAATCAACATGCTCAGGAATGCCCATTCCTGCCAATCTATCCAACGTCAAACATCTACCTTGCCAGACCAGCCAGTTAATGAAGCAGTGTCTTGGAACATTAAGCCTGTTCCATACCACCCTGCACCATCCCACCTTAAGCTCTGCCTAGTTAACCATGAGTAACCTTTTGAAATGGTATAATGTGTTGGAGTAGGTGTCCTCTACAATAGTGCGCCACATAATAAATCTTATTATGGAATATAATTGGGATATTTATTGACTATATATATGATTAGTCAGTTGATTAACGTAAATCAATAACGGTTGGCTGACTAGAGTTTGACGTTATTGTCGTTTGACGGCGGTGATCAACTGATCCCTTTCGGTCACACCTAAAGGATGAAATCCAAATAGTAACTAATTATTTGTATACGATACAGTTAATTAGTACATTACATATATTCGATATGTACGAGAGTTAATTGTTAGAAATTGAGTTAAGAACTCAAATTCGATTAAGTTTATTTTTCAATTATGCGATAATTGACTAATAAATTTATATCTTATTTTAATACGATTAAATAAGATTTAACTTAGTAATTAATCGTTAAATTACTAAATTAGTTGAGGTTTTGAGATAGAGGTAATTAGTTAATTATATTTACAAAGAGTTGTAAAATAAATTAACTAAGCATTGTGGGACCCATTATATATTGATATAATGGTAGAATACTACTTAAAATGTTAAGTACATATTATTCATTTATTTGTGTCATATAATTTTTATATGATCAAATTAACACTTAATTATACAAGATAATTAAGCATATGATTAATAAGTATTTGTGGGACAAATATCAAAAATCAAAATGGATCAAATTGAGGCTCACATGGCCGGTTATGGTAAAGTCAAATGGTGATGATGGTTGTTCTTATTCATACTCACAAGCAACATATGCTTATGACATGAATAGTAAACATGATATCATTTTATTCACTACAACACATTACCACCTTACATGGCAATAAAATAAGAAGAAAAAAGTCACTCTTGGGTGATGAAAGAGCCGGCCCTTATGGCTATAAATTGAGCAATTGTTGTTCAATTTATTCACTTCTTGATTCTTACTTATTTTATCATTCATCTCTCAAAACTCATCTTCTCACTACAACTCTCATATACTAATATTTCCTAAGTATTACTAGTGTAGTAATATAGTCTAATATTAGTAGTATATTATCTATCTTATTATCTAGTTAATAATAAGGGTAGATTGTTTGGTTCATCTTGGTGCAACTAAGAGGAGATCTTCTACTTTGGAGATTATTTGTGTTCAACCATATTTGTAGCTCAAGATCAACAAGAAGGAGTTCTTGTTGTGACCTTATATTTTCCATACCAATGTGAGGAAATTTCTTCTCTTATATAAATGTCTTCATATTTGCATGCATGTTACATAGATCATTATAAACTAAATTAAAAAGTAATTTAGTAAATAATTAGAGGAGTCTAATTAAGGTCTATGGACTTTCAATTGGTATCAGAGCCAGGTTGTAGCATGCATGTTCATTTTGGACATTTTTATTAAAGTTATAAGATAACTAATAAATCAAAGATTTTGAGTTAAAATACGATTCTGACAAACAATTTTGGTGCATGTATACCTACTGACCTCAAAATGTTTTTGGTCAAATTTCGTGATTTTAGGGATTAATTTGCTATTTATTTTGATTTTTGGCGTTTAAACCGAGTTAACATGCATTTTATGAGTTAAAAGTTAACTAAAAATAGTTTCATGTTGATTCTGGCCATGAAATTTTAATATGATCTCACATGCATTTCTTACATATTGGTAATGTAAAATTTCATGATTTTTACTTATGTATTGCATGTTCATTGATTTTTATACGATAAAAGTCGATAATATGAGATTATAATGTTCATAAAATTGAAACGTCCATTTCTGGTCTTGAAAATTTTTTGTACATTTTATATTCTGATTTTGATACTCTTGGTGAAATTTCATAATTAGTTTCACTGTTTTACTATATCTAATGTTTTTATTTGATAAAACCATTAAATACAAAGCTATTTGATCATAAAATTAATTTAAATTTTTTGAGCAAATGTTTTTTATTTTATAGTTCCTGGAAATTTTCCAGAATGTACAAAAATTTTGGTTTCAAATTTTATGATGTTTATATTTTATTTTGGTTTTATTTCATAATTGTTATGATTAAACCGTAATATTTAGCAAATGAAATCAAATCAATCTAATTAATAAACTCACACAAATTAGTAGTTACTAATTTTGAGTTTCTAAATCAGTTTTTAGTTAATTATTGAATTTAAATGCGACTTAAATGTTGATAGTGATTGTTTAATAATTAAATGGTTAAAAATCAATAAATCCCGGAAGAAATCGAGCTACAATGAGCATGAATTGAACTTAGGACGATTTTGGCATGAATTTTGCAGCAATTTATTTTATTTATGTTTGAATGAATGAATGTCATTTATTTAATAATTTATTCAAATTTTGTACCTAGTATGGCCTAGTTAATTTTTATCGTTATTACCCGTAATGTAAGGGAATAACGTTTTGGTTGTAATTTTATTGCGATCTCGTATTGCCGGTTTGTATAATTTAATAATTTTATTTTATAGTATAAATGTATAATAGGAATTTGTATATTTGTATATTTGTAATTATTTTATGAAGACCGGTGACTCCCGAAAGACGGTGCCATTTTGGAAGGTGTTCCAAGTGAAGAGGCAAGGGACCAAAGGAGTTGGTTTCCGAATTTGTAACTATCTAGTTAATTTGATTAGCTAGGTGGCCATACTAGGATTTTATTGTTGCTTGATTGCTTGCTTTATTTCCGCTCATGCCAAAATCGTCACACATGCATTTTATTTACCGTTATTGTCAATTCAACGTTATTCACAATTCACCGACTTAGTTCACTTATAGGGAATTAATAACTAAATTGACAAGATCTCTCACATATTTAAAAATTGAGATTAGCCTTACCAATTAATAACACCTATGAATCCCGTGTTCATTAGGGCTACCACGCTCGTGGGTCCCTTTTTACCTCGGGTAAGTAGGGTGATACGATCACAAGCTAAAATTGGATTGGACTCAACGAGATAAGCGTTATCTTGGGACTAGGAGATGGATTTAGTTGAAATCCGTCAACCAAGAGTTCTAAGGGTAGAATTAGTCAAGTAACGACTTACCATTTCTAGATAAAAGTAGCATGCGATGACTATTTTTATTTAAAGATGGGTCTTGGAATCATTTATATAATTTAGTGAGAGTTCATTATATGATGCTTAACTTGTAAAATGTTTTTCAAGTAATTAACAATGAATGTTTATATATTTCTTTTTGTTGTAGTTACCATATTCGCATAATGTCAACATCATCAAACGTTGCAACCTTGGGTAGAGACTCATGGTTGAGGTCCGTCATGGCCAAATGTGTCCTTAAGGATGACGGAAGTAACTTCGTTGAATGGGAATCAACGATCAAGAGCGCCGCGTTATCCGATAACGTGCTTCGCTACTTGGTCGAAGAGCCTCCCACCGAACCCGCGCCTAGATCGTCCGCGGTGGTTTGGGCCGAATATGACCTTTATTTGAAGGTTGCTAATGACGTCAAGAATGTCTTGATTTGGTCAATCTCACCCAAACTCAAACTCCAATTGATCTCTCTCAATGCATATGCGATATTCACTAGGATCACTTCGATGTTTTCGCAAGCCCCTCAAATTCTCCAATATGAGGCAATTACGAAATTCTTTGACACTAAGCTTCAAAGGGGCCAAAAGGTTGGCCCACACGTGCTCAAAATGGTTGAGCACGCGGACACCTTAGAGCGTCTAGGGTGCAAAATTCCGAAGAATTTGGTGGTGGGTAAGATCCTTCATTCACTCTCACCTAAGTTCACCCAATTTAGGGTGAACTATAACATGAATGGCATGGACAAGAGTTTCCATGAACTCCATGCACTCCTCACCCAAGCTGAGAGGGACATGGAGGCTAGTGGGAGTGAACCCCAGGATGTTCTTTCCATGAAAATGAAGAACATGAACCTTGGGGTAAGGAAGGACAAGGGAAAGGGTAAGACTCTTTTCAAGAAATCCGGCAAGGGAAAGGCAAAGGTCTTTTATAAGGCCAAACCCAAAGTCAACAAACACGCGGAGGCGGATTGCTATTATTGTAATGGCAAAGGGCATTGGAAACGCAATTGCCCCAAGTACTTGAAAGATAAGAAAGACGGTTGTGTGACAACGTCAGGTAAAATTCTTTCATCACTCTATATGATAGATATTAACTTTGCTAGTACATCTTCTTGGGTATTTGATACCGGTTGTGGTTCTCACCTTTGTAATCATTTACAGGGGCTGAGGGACGTGCAAGCACTAGCCAAGGGTGACGTGGCCCTACGCATGGGAAATGGAGCTAAGGTAGCCGCAGTTTCCGTGGGCACCTACGTTCTTCTTTTGCCTAATGGTTTAGAGTTGTATTTAAATAATTGCTATTATGCACCAACTCTTACCAAGAACATTATCTCCATTTCCGTGTTAGACATGGAAGGGTTTTCATTTTGTATTAAGAACAATCGTTGTACTTTTTCTTTAAATGAAATGGTTTATGGCGAGGCCATTTCTATTGGAGGTATTTATGTTCTAGATATTGCAAAAGAGGTCTATCATGTAGAAAACAAGAAGCTCAAACAGGTGAACCTAATCAATCATACCTTTGGCATTGTCGTTTAGGGCACATAAACGAACGACGCATAAAGAGACTTGTTTCATCTAAAGTACTCAAACCATTCGATTACGAATCTTATGGCGTATGCGAATCTTGTCTTCTAGGCAAGATGACTCTTGCTCCTTTTACGGGAAAAGGGACACGAGCAAGTGAAGTATTAGGACTTATACACACGGATGTATGCGGTCCAATGACTATCCGAGCTAGAGGTGGTTATCACTACTTCATTACTTTTACCGACGACTTGAGTAGATATGGATATGTCTACTTGATGAGGCATAAAGTGATGCTTTTGAAAAATTCAAAGAATTTCAAAATGAAGTAGAAAACCAATTGAATAAAAAGATTAAAACCCTACGATCCGATCGTGGTGGTGAATACTTGAACAATGAACTTGATTCACACCTAAAAGATTGTGGTATAGTATCACAATGGACTCCTCCTGGAACCCCTCAATTAAACGGTGTATCCGAAAGGAGAAATCGAACTTTATTAGATATGGTTCGATCTATGATGAGTCTAACTGAGCTTCATGATTATTTTTGGGGTTTTGCTATCTTATCTGCAATATTTTCACTAAATCGAAGCCCGACTAAAGCGGCAAACAAGACTCCATATGAGATATGGACAGGAAAAGTCCCTTATTTGTCATTTATGAGAATTTGGGGATGCGACGCTTTTGTTAAGAATAAGTCTGACGATAAACTCGCACCCAAATCTGACAAATGTCTTTTTGTAGGATATCCAAAGGAATCACTTGCTTATTACTTCTACAATAAACACGAGGACAAAGTGTTTGTGTCTCGTGATGCAGTCTTTTTAGAAAATGATTTTATTTCTAAAAGACAGAGTGGGAGAAAATTTGAACTTGATGAAGTCCAAGATCCACAAACCGAAAAGGATGTAGAGGAAAACGTTCCCTCTTCGTCTGGTACGGTAATTATTCCTTCGGAACCTAGGAGGTCAAGCAGAATTAGTCATCCACCTGCTAGATACCTTGGTATTATAGAGGAAGGTGATGACTATAATGTGTTACTTTTTGAAAGTAACGAACCTACTACCTACAAAGCAGCCATTTCTAGTCCCGACTCAATGCTATGGCTAGGAGCCATGCAATCCGAAATGGATTCTATGTACGACAATCAAGTATGGGACTTGGTTGATTTACCTAAGGAGGTAAGATCTCTTCAGTGTAAGTGGATCTATAAGATCAAAAGTGGCATAGACAAACATAATGATGTTTATAAAGCTTAGATTGGTGGCAAAATGTTCATCAACCCAAGTTCATGGTCTGCATCTATACAAAACCTTCGCCCCAGTCGCCATGCTTCGATCTAAGGGATTTCTTAGGCGGTTGCCGCATTTCAGAATTATGAGATTTGGCAATGGATTTCAAACCGCTTCCTTGAATGGGAATGCTAGAAGAGAAGTGTACATGGACACCAACCTAAGGTTTTTGGGATCCATCAAACCCTAAGAAGGTATGCAAACTTTGAAGAGCCATCTGATGGTCTTAAGCACATCCAGGAGTTGGAATCATCGTTTCGATCATGTAATTAAACAAAATGGTTTCACTCGAAGTGTCGAGGAACCGTGTTTATACAGGAAGTTTAGTGGGAGTAAAGTAACTTTTCTAGTCTTGTATGTAGATGACATACTACTCATTGGGAATGATATTCCAATGCTCACTTCTGTAAAGGAGTGGCTAGGAATACATTTCCAAATGAAAGACTTAGTAGAAGCCCAGCGCATCTTAGGTATCCGGATCTATAGGGATAGATCTAAAAGGAAACTAGCATTAAGTCAAGAGACTTATATTGATAAGGTATCCTTGATCTGTTCAACATGAATAGACTCTAAAGAGAGGCTCTTATTCCTATGGGAAGGTGGGATCACTGGTTGAGCAGTCTATAGTGCCATACGAAACCCGAGGAGATTGAACGCATGAAATTGATCCCTTACGGATCAGCTGTTGGATCAATCATGTATGCTATGATGTGCACTCGTCCCGACGTTGCATATGCTTTGAGCATGACAAGTCGTTACCAAGCAAATCCAGGTGAGAGTCACTGGATAGCCGTAAAGAACATCCTTAAGTACTTAAGAAGGACCAAGGATGCGTTCTTAGTGTTTGGAGGCGAGACTGAGTTACGTGTAAAGGGTTACACAGATGCCAGTTTCCAAACAGATAGGGATGATATGAAATCCCAATCTGGCTACGTTTATATGATGAATGGAGGAGCTGTTTGCTGGAAGAGTTTCAAGCAAAGCGTTACAGCGGATTCTACAACAGAAGCAGAGTACCTTGCAGCGTGTGAAGCTGCAAAGGAAGCTGTGTGGATCGGGCTCAAATTTTTGGAAGGACTATCTAGTACATCCTACTGCCAAAGATCCTATAACGATTTATTGTGATAACAATGGGGCTATTTTTCAAGCAAAAGAGCCCAAGTCTAGTAACAAGTCTAGACATGTACTTAGGAAATATCATGTAATTAGAGATTACGTGGACATAAAGGAAATTGACATTTGTAAGGTTGGGACAGATGACAACATTGCTGATCCTTTAACCAAGCCTTTATCAAAGGCTAAGCATGATGGTCATGTCGTCACAATGGGATTGAGACGTGTGCCAGAATTCCTTTAGATTATGTAATATGTAATCATTGAATGTTGTATTAATTATTTCATATATGATAATGGCATTTATTGTTTGAGTTTTATTTTAAACTCTTTTATTTAGTTTGACTAAATTTAATACTTTGTTTATCCGAATAGATTGTTGGACCCTATTCAAGTGAATAGGAAGAACTTAGTATTTTTTCCCTAGTCACTCATATGAGGTGACGTCTCGAAATGACTAGATTGTAAGTCGATCGATGGTTGGTTCAGCACCATAGGGTCATGGAGATGACTGGTCGTTTACATAGACAGACTGTATGACACTCTGTCGGACAGTGACATGATAGAGACCCTTAAATCAATTGTTTGATGCCTGGTCGTGGCAGGGTCTTCTATCTTATTCCTATAAGTCGATTCTTTTGACTGGCGACCGTCTATCTGAGTCGGTGCAGTTCCCGATTGGTTTTGGTTGATGTTCTAGGTCGTGCCGTAAAAGGAGGCCGATGGACTTCTTCTGGATCATGGTGATCTGCATCATACAGAGTATATGGATCAACAGGAATTGTCCACCCACGTTGGGTAAAAACATCTTTAGGCCACTCGAGGAGTAGTTACTGTAAATGCGTGGCCACGCTCGGAAAGAGATCTATGGTAGATTTTCCGGTCAGACAGTTACTCTCCCTATCGAGAACACCACTCTAGATATTGTCAATCGCAAGTGCGACCTGGAAGACACCTTGCGTTGAGTGGGAGATGTGATAAAGAGACAAGAGAATCGGTGACGCACACTTGTGTCAGACAAGTGGGAGATTGTTGGAGTAGGTGTCCTCCACAAAAGTGCGCCACATAATAAATCTTAGTATGGAATATAATTGGGATATTTATTGACTATATATATGATTAGTCAGTTGATTAACGTAAATCAATAACGGTTGGCTGACTAGAGTTTGACGTTATTGTCGTATGACGGCGGTGATCAACTGATCCCTTTCGGTCACACCTAAAGGATGAAATCCAAATAGTAACTAATTATTTGTATACGATACAGTTAATTAGTACATTACATATATTCGATATGTATGAGAGTTAATTGTTAGAAATTGAGTTAAGAACTCAAATTCAATTAAGTTTATTTTTCAATTATGCGATAATTGACTAATAAATTTATATCTTATTTTAATACGATTAAATAAGATTTAACTTAGTAATTAATCGTTAAATTACTAAATTAGTTGAGGTTTTGAGATAGAGGTAATTAGTTAATTATATTTACAAAGAGTTGTAAAATAAATTAACTAAGCATTGTGGGACCCATTATATATTGATATAATGGTAGAATACTACTTAAAATGTTAAGTACATATTATTCATTTATTTGTGTCATATAATTGTTATATGATCAAATTAACACTTAATTATACAAGATAATTAAGCATATGATCAATAAGTATTTGTGGGACAAATATCAAAAATCAAAATGGATCAAATAGAGGCTCACATGGCCGGTTGTGGTGAAGTCAAATGATGATGGTGGTTGTTCTTATTTATACTCATAAGCAACATATGCTTATGACATGAATAGCAAACATGATATCATTTTATTCACTACAACACATTACCACCTTACATGGCAATAAAATAAGAAGAAATCATCACCACTTTGTGATGAAATAACCGGCCCTCTTGGCTATAAAAGGAGAGCAATTGTTGTTCATTCCTTCACTTATTCATTCTTACTTATTTTATCATTCATCTCTCAAAACTCATCTTCTCACTACAACTCTCATATACTAATATTTCCTAAGTATTACTAGTGTAGTAATATAGTCTAATATTAGTAGTATATTATCTATCTTATTATCTAGTTAATAATAAGGGTAGATTGTTTGGTTCATCTTGGTGCAACTAAGAGGAGATCTTCTACTTTGGAGATTATTTGTGTTCAACCATATTTGTAGCTCAAGATCAACAAGAAGGAGTTCTTGTTGTGCCCTTATATTTTCCATACCAATGTGAGGAAATTTCTTCTCTTATATAAATGTCTTTATATTTGCATGCATGTTACATAGATCATTATAATCTAAATTAAAAAGTAATTTAGTAAATAATTAGAGGAGTCTAATTAAGGTCTATGGACTTTCAAGTTTCAGATGTCTAGTGAAGGAATTTTAGTTGGTAAGGGTCGATGTATGTATTGTGGGAAACATGGGTTATGATGCCATATCAGATTGTGTCGGTTCTGGAGGGTACCCTTAGTATGATGTGTTGGTGCTAGTATTAGCTTTACTAGATGTGAACTTTGAGGACGAAGTTCATTTTGAAGGAGGGAAGAATGTAAATATGTAATAGTTCGTATTAGTTTAGTAAGACTTTTCCCTTACTATTGGTCTTAGTGTGTTTGATGGAGACTTGATGTTAGTTTGTCCCGAGTTGATATGTGATTGGTAGAGGCCTTGTGTTAGGGATGATTCAGAGTCTTGTTATGGGTCATAGAGTTTGGTTGGCTGTGTATGTTGTTGTCTTGTGTTGTGTTTTGAGGTAGAAGTATGCGTTGTGAACTTCGAGGAAGAAGTTCGTTCTTAAGGAGGGAAGAGTGTAATACTTCATATTTCTGAGTACCTTGTACTCGGTCAAATAAGGGTCACTCGACCGAGTGGGATGTGTACTCGGCCAAGTAGGGTGTATTCGGCCGAGTGAGGTTGGTGTGTCAGTTAGGCAGCCTTCTGCCTAGGTGGCACTCGGGCGAGTATGGTGAGTACTCAACCGAGTGTTGTGTACTAGGTCGAGTGACTTTGTACTCGACCGAGTGATCGGTTTGACGGATTTTATCGGGTGGATTTAATTAAAGTTAATTAAGAGGCATAATAGGATTATCATCGGTTAATGAGTCATTATCAAACCCTAGGCTCTCCTAAAATCTTCCAAACCCTCTTAATCATCTTGAATCATTCCAAGGCTCGGTGCATCGATCGCTAGTGCGTCAGATTCCTTCTCTAGTGTAGATTTCATTGTAAGTAATCTTGTCTTATTTGTTATGGTGATTGTAGGTAGTTTTGTTTAAACACTAATATGTATTGGGGGATGAGATTTGAATGGTTATTGATATAAATACTAATTGATTGATTAAGAGGAGATTTTGTAAGAGGAAAGATTTTGATTGGGCTATGCTTATTTTGGATTTGCTTACAAGGTAGGATTTTCTACTCAGTATTTTATATGTTAATCTTTGTCATGAGATGTTTTACTATTGTAATGATGATGATGATTACTATTGTGATGATGATGATCGTTACTATTGCGATGATGATGGTGTTTGGGTTGGAGTTGGAGTTGTGAAACTTTGTTACAATCTGGTGGTCCGCTACGACACATACCATACCCCGAGTTCGCCTCTCGTAGCTCTCTCGCTGCGAGGGGGATGTGCACATTAATGTTCCGGGAATCTCGCTGCGGTGAGATGGAATTTTGATGTCCAGTGCTGCGGTCCGGGATCAATAGATGATTTTGCAGGTCAAGGCGGTAGCCTGATGCTGTTGAGGTGACCGCTGCGGTGGCCCTCCAGTTTCTGTTACTTTCATGATTACTCTGTTGTCTTGTACATTGATCATCTTATGGAGTACTGGCCCCGTTTGTATTTTCTAAAACTGTTGTGATCCATTAGGGAATTGTGACCAGGTGTTCAGCAGGTAATTTTGTAACAACCCGGATTTCACGATAAAGGAAATAATGTACAAATAAATGATAATCAAAGTTTAATAATAAAAGTAGGGCCAAGGTGGCGGAAACACTTGGCCAATCCGGATCGCTACTAAATCCAAAACTAAACTATTACATTATTAATTCTCAAAGGAAACCTAGAATCCTAAACATATTATTGATCTCGTCACAAGTCTCTCCAGCCCAACATCCAGACAAACATCTTCCAATTCAACCTGAGAATGGGGGTCGACAATCAGTCAGGAGTAACTGGATGCTCTCTCAGTCATGTTTACAACAGGCTGAATTAATCAACAATAAATAACAACAAAAAATATTCATGAACGATATGTGAAGAAAAATTATTAAGCATGTCATAATATAATCATCATAAATCATCAATAACATGATAAGAACAACCGACATTGGAGCGTATAACAACTGCTTCCACCTAGTTTAAGGAATAGGGTTTTATCGACATATCCTTAAATCACCATCATTACTATCAGTTCCCTAAAACTCCTAAACCACTAAACCCTCTAAAACTCTCACATCAACCTTCAATGGTGCTAAAATTATCAACCCGAGCAACCACCCCTTCCACCTGATAAAAAAAAAACCATTCCTCTCCACTAAAAAATCAACCAGAATCTGCCATCCCTTCTCCAACCCAAACAAACCTGACACTTATTTACCCCGACTATGACCATGGGGATTAGAGTACGGTGGAGAAACGGCGAAAACTCGACAAGGGGAAGAAGAAGGTTGTGGAGGAGGAGGCTCCGGTGGAAGAAGTGAAACAGGTGGTGGTTCGCGACGGGATAAGGCGCACCCTGTTTCCGGAATACATGGACCATACCACAACACAAGGGCTCGACAAACTCTGCCTTACAAAAAAAGGAGCGAACTCTTGTCAACCGAGTCTCTAAGTACGGGATACATGCAGGTCGGTAATATCCTAAGATATGGTATTGTCAGATGGACGCTCTTCGTTTCTTTGCCGACCTCTTGAAGTTTCAAGAATAGGAGGATGTGTGTCAGTTCTCGGGTCTGATGTATCCGATTGAGGTAATTCAGTTCTTTCCTTAAGTTTTATTTTGTGATGGTAGTTTGCATGCGGTGGTTAATGGTAGTGCCATAACCTTCACCATTGCCAAATTCTGCACTCTATTTTCCGTCCTGATGATGGGATGATAATTAATCCAAGTGCAGAATGGGGTGAGGTGACCGGTGAATTCAAGATTGAGATTAAGCAATATTTCAATATTAATGCTACGGGGTCGGGTTATGTGCTGGCCGAGTCTTTTGCATCTAAGATAAAATTCCTTTTCAATTTTTTTTTATGGAACACAGTTGTTACGCGGAGGGGCGGTACAGATAAGGTCTCAAGTTATAAGATGGTCATTGTTCATTCTTGGCTTAAGGGTAGAAAAATAAATCTTCCCCACCTTGTTTTTCGTAGAATAGTTCACTCTAGTGTGACAGTTACTAAAGAGAATATGTCTTCTACGGCTGACATGCCATATGGGATGTGGATCTCTCGTCTGTTGGAGGTAAATCAGGTTGTGGACCCTGAACGTTATGAGGTTTTTTCGAGGGATGAGATGGGGGACAAGTATTTGAAGCTGATGAAGATCGGGGTTGTTAGGCCTGGTTTGGTGTTTAAAGCGAAGGGAATGCCGGTTGAAAGAACACCGGATGAGGTTATTGCTGGGTCTGGTGCGACAGTGGACATTGGTGCATAATTGAACTCAGTTTTGGCGAGTATTTGAAAAATTTGAAGCCCAAGCAACAGTTATGTCGAGCATTGTCTCAAGTTTGGGGCATGGGGCTCTTGCTGCTGTTGGGGATGGTTTACCAGATCTTGGGGCTTGAATGCAAGGGGTAGAGGATCGTGTCAAGAAGCTTGGGCGGAGTGTCAGGGTGGACCACTATACAAAGATGGCATGGGTATTTGCGAGGATGTGGCTACTGTTTTGGAGGCCACTAAAGCCTTATCATTGAAGGTTCTCAACTTCGATACCTTCCTTATTGCTCAGGCCAACCATGTTCGCTCTTGTGTTGATCGTGTCTCCTTAATGGAATATCGTACTCGTCCTAGTTATGTCGGCCCTACCATCCCCAGACAACCCCGTACGTAGACCTTCCCTCGCCCAATCTTATTTTTCCCCTCGTTGAACCTTTTTTTCTTTGTCTTTTATTCGGCCCAGATGGAGTTTTAACAATTTGCTTGGTTTGTACTTAACACATTTCATTTTGGTTGTTAGACTTGGTTTCCTAGTTTATAATGTGTGTTTTGTGTTTATATTTATTTCCTCGGTTAGTATTATTCTGGTTGTTTTATATTCTTGTTCTCATCTTTTCGATGATGTCAAGAGGGGGAAGAAATGCCCTTGATTTAAGTATTTACCTAAGCTTTCTCCTTGTCAAGACCTTTAGTCTCTTAAGGTCCTTAGGTGTTTATACTTTGGCTTTGATTATCTTGATCTTGCGTTCCACCCTACTATGAATTTTATAGTAATATGGTGAGGGGGAACTTACCTTAGTCACAAATCATTAAGAGGCTTGTCATCATCAAAAAGGAGGAATTTGTTGAACCATATAGTTATATGATTGGTTTTGATGATGACATGTTTGAATCTATAATATGCTTGTGCTTGTAAATATTTGTTTAGTCTTGGTTAGATTAAGTATGAATCTATAATATGCTTGTGATTGTAATTGTATGTTTAGTCTTGGTTAGATTAAATATGGTTTGACACTTGAAGTTATAGCTTGATAACCTTGATGATTTGTGAGGGAAAGGTGAAGCTAAGTTATAGGTCATTGTATTATAACTTTGAAACTGCTGAAGTAAAGTTATAGCTTGTTCTACTACAACTTTGATGGTTATCAAGCTCAAGATCAAGATCAATGATGAAGTCTTAAAGAAGCTTACGCAGCTCGAGATGAAGAGCTCAAGAATTAAATGAAGTGATCGTCCTGAAGACCTCCATGAAGATTTCATAGTATAGGTCGTCGTCCAATCATGGTACTTCTCTTTAGTAATGATGGGAACTGAAGTTATAGCTGTTTGCCTATAACCTTACTTGCCAAGCTCAAAGTTATAAGTGATCCTATTATAACTTTGGAGCTGTGAAAATTTGGCGCGGCTGTTTGAAATCTTTCAAAATTGTTTTGAATAAAGGCTTAAATAATCTTTTTTGTAGCAAAATATTTATGGTAGATTGAGGCTTAAATTTATTTAGTTTGAAGATTATTGTGATTTCCTTATTGATTAGTAAAACAACTTATGAGTTGTCATTCTATCTAGAGTTTCATATATGTTCAAAACTAAATCCTAAGTTTATTTTATTTGAGCCGTGATAAACTATGGCTTACTTTTGTGGTTAAGGCTTATGAGCCGTGTCACTCAAGTTTAGCATATAAGTTTAATTAGGGTTTAAGTAAGATATTAACCTAATATCTTTCTTGTCTCACTAGGGAGACACATGGCTAATTAGGGTTTGTAAGTTTAGCCTAATACCATTCTTGTTACGTAAGAGAGGTCACGGCTACTAGGGTTTTATCATAAAAACCTAGTTGGCTTTTCTACTATAAATACCCATGCATCTTATGCATTAGAATAAAGCTTTTCATAATAGATTTTATATTTTGCATTGTGATAAATATTATAAAATCTTTATTTTTGCAAAACATTGTTTTCTAAAAGCGGTACCTTTCTTGCACATTACTTTGAGAATACGTTATTGGATAATAGTGCTAGAGTTGTTTCGTATACATTCCATTGTGTGAACACCAAGAACAATAAAAAACACTTTCTTATTAACGTAAGTTAGAATCGAGTATTTAACTATACTCAACTTTGAATCGAGTATTTAACGGTACGCAACTTTGAGTTACAACTAAAGTTATTTGTATGAGTGGGTTGATAATTTTGTAATCCGGAGTAGGTACTAAAATTATTAATCGAGAAATAGTGGACGTAGGTTTTGAGTTGTGAAACTGAACCACTCCAAAAATCCCTTGTGTCTCGTGCTCTTTTATTTGTTTACGTCTTTTTTTTCCTACATACGAGCTACAAGTAATTAGTTGGGTTGAATTTAATCAATAAAGTCAAACCCCGTATTACTATTACACGCTTATACGAACAATCGAAAAAGTAGACATACTTTATTTATACTGAATTCACCCCCACCCCCTCTTGAGTATTTGGGATCAATAGACTCTTCATATGATATGAGGTAAGCATAGTTTTGAGGTACGCTAAGGATAAATGATAATAAAATATGATGAATTTATTTGATTGTATGAGCATATCAGTAGCAAATAAAGGAAAATAGTGTGATAAAGAAATTATTATGGCGTATGATTAGAAGGGCATAGCGAGTGTTGTTGTGTTTGGGATCTTGAAGTAATAAGAAGGTAGTCGTGTTATTGGGGGACTAGATAGTGAGAGTGAATCTTTGGGATAATGAATAATTGTAATTGGCATCAATTGGAAGAACTATAAATAGCGAATTGGTAAATCAAAGGAGTAATTGAAACAATTGAATAGCGTAAATGAAATGATGTCTACAAATTCATGAAATGATTTGTATTGGGAATCATGAGTTGGAAAGAGACAAGTGGAAGAGAAATATTTAGAGGATCATATTTTAGGGTAAATATTAGAGATGCAAAGGGCATAGTTTGATAAGAAGTAAGAGGAAAAGGTGGTAGTAGTTTCGAATGAGAAAATGAGTGATTTTGTGATAAGAGAATATGATGTATATTGGCGAATTAATGTTTGTGGGAAATTGGTGGTTAGTAATCAAAGAGAATGCTGTGGAAAGTTTGGTGAAATCATTTATGGCTTTGGAAGTACTCTGTTGTGGCTTGTGTGAGATGTAATTGTATTTGAGGGTGTATCGATAGAATATCGGTATTTTAAAATTTGGCGGCCTAAAGTGTTGGGTGGATGTAATGGAGAGATAAGAGACTTAAATGAGAAATTATGAATGAATATTGAGATAGAGTTGTTAGTCGTTAGTGGAATCTTTCATGAGGATGTAGGACTAAAAAAATATGAGAGCTATTAAGTCTCAAAAGGGAATGTGAGAGCTTATTGTGATTATATTTGGTAGCTATTTTGAGATAGTGGTTTTAGTACCTTGTGGGTCGTTTTGCAAAGAGAGATGCGTTGATGGAGAAGGATTTGTTATGGTTTGAGTCGGGGAAGTTATGCGAAGGTTATAATATTATTTGATAGATGTCATAGTTGAGTGTGGATGTAGTTTCAAGTGTAATGGTTTTGCGGTTTTTTTTATGTTAGTAAGGGAATGTGTGGTGTCGAGGTGGTAGTTCCTAATTGTTGTTTTGCCGAGTTAACCTTTTTGGTATTGGGTGGCAATAATGTAGATTGGTGAGCAAAAGGAGAGTAATATGTCGTAGTTGCGTGGATTTAAGGGTGACGTTTGGGAAATATTGGAATCTAGCTTTCTTGTTGGGATTGCCTATGTGGTATTATTAGCTTGTTACTCGTATGATGAATTAAGTAGACTGAGATATGAGTGTTTTTGGTGTAGCGCTTAAAGGCAAGTGTTAGGGAAAGTATTGGTAGTATGTGCGTGTCGAATAAGTTTATCTTTATCATGGTTTGTATAGTCTTCAATTGTGTAATAGTGTCATTAGTTTGGTGGTCTGCTATGGAGGTCATGTGATAATGCTCATATCCATGAGTTCGTTAGAGTATCGAGTTTTGAGAGATTGCAAGAATGTTGTGTTGGGCATATGTATAGAGAGGTCTTATTTTATTTTTAGCGTTTTATTAGCTGTTGTCTTGTGGGTTTAAGAGTAGATTCTAATCGGTGGAGGTTTAATAGTAGTTATTGTTGGGTTCCTTGTTCTTTTAGATTTTGGTCATGAGATTTGATTATGGTGTGCTTGAGGATGTAAATGGTTAATTGGCGTTTGGAGGATTTTATGGGGATATGACGTTAGAGTGTATCATGTTTGAGTGGATAGATTTGTTAATAATTAGGATGAAATTTAGGTTATTAGGTGGAGTGTTATGCAGTCGAGATAGGGCGAGAGTTTAAGAATGATGTTATGAGTAATCGTGGTAAAGAACTGATTTAATGTGCTGTGTTGTGATTTTCAAGGGGATTTGAGGTGAATTGACGAAGGAATGATGTTTGAGATTTTTGTATATTTGGCGGTGTTGGTCTTATGGTATTAAGCGATTTTGGGTAAGACGGGATGATGGCAATGAAGGAAGTAGATAAGAGTTTGATAATGAAGGGGTTAAGAATAGTACTTTCTGGTAGGGTGGTATGAATGGATAATAGTAATAATGTTAATGGTTTGAGTATGAGTGAACTTCGAGGGCGAAGTTCGTTTTAAGAGAGGTAGAATTGTAGCATTGCATGTTCATAACATAGGAAATGGCGACAAGTTTGGACCAATTAATATGGGTATGGTGGCGAGGAGTTAGCATTGGTGATGTATGCGTGTTAGTGTTGGACTATTATGATGTGAAATGGTATGTGTAGATACCTCAGTTCTACACCTTCCGCCAACCACCGAGTCATGATTGGGCCGCATGTTTGGTACACAGAACAATTTATGACAATTCGTAAGTATATCATCACGTGATAGCTCAAATAGTTGTGTCTACCCCTTCGTCGTCATCTACGCGCCGATACAGTCATTTTGACAGTCATTAGAGTTCATTTGAAGTTCGGGTCGAAAACCGCTTCAGTTTCTAGTAACTGTTTTAAAACTCCGAGTCGGAACGCTCTATTATTTTATTATATATTTCAAATTTTATCCCTTAATAAAATATTATCTCGTATTATCTTTTAAAAGGGAAGTATAGATCAACCACAATTCCATAATAGAAGCGTGAAAATCTTCCTTCTTTAGCAAGAAACCTCTGGGGAAATGACGCAGCAGGTGCTGCGCCTCTTCGAGGGATAGTAGTCCTGTTGCGCCTCTTCGAGGGATAGTAGTCCTGCTGCGCCTCTTCGAAGGATCGCAGTTATGCTGCGCCTCTTCTCTTCTAGGTTGTTCTACGACTCTTTCACATTTTTCTACTATAAAAGGAGAGCTCCGTTCTCACTTATAAGGCACGCAAGTATACCGCCCCTTCTCTTCTCTCTATCCATTCTAGACCTTGATCTAAGGTATCTACATCTAAGTGCTTGATGAATCGACCACGTAAGCTCAGATCCTTTTGGGTACCCGTCACGTTTGAATTTGACTGACCAATTTAACCGACTACACCTTAATCAGTCTAATCAATCTTTAGTCCTTTTACAAGGGCACTTTCTGCATACATTCGAGTCGAGCTGTCGCTAAAACGTAACTTTAGTCAATCTCGTTTCGTCAACATGTAAGTCTGAGGGTGTTCAATCCCGTCATTTATTAGTTTGTATTTATTTTCATATTATTCATGTAAGATCTATGTCAGGAATAAGTTCAGAACCGATTTCAAAGTCAAAACCTTTTCATAAAACCTTTTTTAGTAATCATCAGACGTCAAGAAGAAACGCAGGAGCACCCGCGCCTCTTCGAAGAGTCGCAGCATCTGCTGCTGTTCTTCTTCTTCCTTAAGTTTCTACGTCTTTGCTTTTCTTCTATTATTTTCTTTGTTTATAAACGGAAATCACATTTTATCTTTTATAATATCGTCTTGTTCTTGACTGGGATCCCTAATAATTCAATATTAGCGGGTTTTCGTTCTTGAGTCAAATTTAGGTTTAGAGGTTCGATTCGTTCATATCGAATCTCTGAATTCATTGTTGATACAATTAGTCTTGTAATTAAATTAATTAAATCACTTTCACTCGAGTCATAGTTTAAAAATTAAAAATACAAAATAACATTAACTGATTGCGATTCTGGCTTTACAGCCAAAACCTAACTCAAGAACAGATGCAACAGGTGCTGTGCCTCCTCCAGAGGACGCACCAGCTGCTGCGCCTCTTTCAGAGGACGCACCTGATGCTGCGCCTGTTCTGGGATGGTTTCTGTCTCTGAACTTCCTTTATCGTTTCGACGCAGCCTTAATTATGAAATTAATTAACTATTAATTCTAATATCACTGCTAATCTGTCCGTTTGGTTTTCTAATTCTTTCTTTTCTTTAAACCTTTATTTTAAGCGTGTTTCCGACATAGATCATTTAAATCATGTAATCAGTTGGAATCTTATTTAATCATTGTATTGTTTTATTTCTTCTTCTTTCATGTACAATCAATCCGAGCCCTTGTAGCGAGTCGGACTGGACCAAAGGAAGCTAGACTCGCTCCGGAACTACACCCTATACCCAATTTGATATAAATTGAGTGCTAAAACTACATGTTCACCGACATAGTTTAATTCACATGCTAGGATTAAACGTTAGATGTTGCATTGCATGCATACAACCGATCGCATATCAAATACTAACAACTTCCTTAATCATTAGTAGATGCCGCTATCGAGGCGGGCGGGATTAGGTGTTCAATTAAAGAACTTCATAATATGTACCCTCACCCCTTACTCCAGATCTCTGTGAACATCCATGTTCATTGTCATCCACGAGAGTTATTCTAGATCTAGAATGCTAAGGGTAACGAGTTCTTAGTGTTCATGTCATCGCTTTGTTTCTTGACATGACATAAGGTATTCGAATGGTTCCAATTTGCAATAAAAATTGGTGGCGACTCCACAAATGCATATCACTACGCTTGCCCCTTATTTCCATCCCGTTTACGCCCCTCCGTGGTTCCCCGCAAACCACAGTTCGACAAGTATCCACTATCCGTGTATCAGTGTTTGGCGACTGTGCTGGGTATTGTTCACTTAAGTGTTACCCAGGGTGAAAGTTGAACAAGGTTAAGGAATAATTTGTACGAGACAATTGTCGGTTTTCATTACTCGACCTTCTTAGGTTGTTTCATTCGGCCTTCCTAGGCCCAACCCAACCCTTTTTATCAATTGTCTCATCTGGACGGGCCAAATTCTTATCTGGGCCTAAGGATGGATATCGATTGATGTCAACCATACCACGGTGCGTACTCATGTTAGCACAAAGAGCTTTCATTACTCGAGGAAATGGACTAGGAACCGACGTTACTGATGTTTGGCGCGGACCTCTCCACAGACCCTGGGTTTGATTGCTTGGTATGACAACCCACCCTTTAAACCAAAACCATTTTATAATGCAGTGAACATACCGTTATAATGCCTGTATAAATGTGTATAACCTCTACGTGCATGATAACCATGTTACAAATAAAACCATGACGAACTTTTCAAAACAAAATCCTTTTCAAAACAGCAAAGCATTTTCAAAGGTGGCCTAAAGTAGCGCAAAATGAGTCGAAACTCTGTCCAAATGTCCAGTTAAAATCACTTCGAGTCAACACTCCTACAGCCACACTACGGTTGTCTAGGACAAACATTTCAAAACTAGTCATTTTCAAAATTCACTTCAACACAGTGGCACAAACCTACTTCACAAGTCGAGTCATTTTTTAGTCATCACTCATACGACCACACTACGGTTGTCTAGGACATACATTTAAAAACTAGTCATTTTCAAAATTCACTTAGCACAGTGGCACACACCCACTTCACAAGTCGAGTCTTTTTCAAGTCATCACTTCTACAACCACACTGCGGCTGTCAAGGACAAACATTTCAAATCTTGTCTTTTTCAAAACTCACTTAGTACAGTGGCACACACTCACTTCACAAGTTGAGTCAACACTCCTACAACCGACTACAATTGTTTAGGACAAACATTTCTAAACTTATCATTTTCAATACTCACTTAAACACAGTGGCACGCTCCCACTTCACAAGTCGAGTCCTTTTGAGTAAGTTTGCTAGAATGGTCGATCGTATGTTGATCCGTCTTTGGTCTCTTACCTCAGTTTCCAAGATGTCGGGAACTAGTCAAGCAAGTGTTCATCAACCCGAGCAAAACCCGAACATAGTTGCCGAAAATTAGAAAATAGCACATATACTTTTTTTAGTCACTTGTTCTGCTTGTTACCCTTAACCAGTAGAATAGACTCAAAATACTTTAGGTCGTATCTATTTAGTGTAGATCACTCGACCACTTATAATAAGCCTTAAAAAGGGCGTGCATTTACCTCCACTTCCATATCTTGTGGTGTAAAAATTCCTTGATCGCCGTGTCTCTAGGTGACCTCTAGGTGTAGAGACTCCTGTTTTTATGCCCGATTCGTGAAATTTCATATGACTACCAGATAAAGAAAAATTGCATACTATGCCAAAAAATTCAATACCCTTGCCATCGGTGCTAGAAAACTAGGTCAGCGAGGGTCAAACCAAATTTTTAGTGCAATCATGCCTAAAACTATCAAATAAAAAACCAGTCCAACAACGACTTCAAATCAAAACCAGTCGAACAACGACCTCAAATCAAATAACAGTCCAACAACGACTTCAAATCAAAAACAGTCAAACAAAGACTTCAAATAAAAAGCAGTCCAACAACGACTTCAAATCAAAAACAGTCCAACAACGACTTCAAATAAAAAAACAGTCCAACAACAACTTCCAATGTCAAAAAAAAAATACAAATTCAAAATGTCAAAATTCAAAAATCTCTCCAGACGAATCAATTCGCAGTTACCATGTCTCCATGCCCTTTGGGACGATCCTTTCATTCATTTAGGTGAGTGAGAGAGATACACAGATCTCCAGTGTCTACAAACACCATCATAACCTACCACTCCATTCCATTTTTTATCACCCTTGTTTAGCATCTAAGAATTCGATGGATTTACATTAAGCTTATACGGTCACAAAAGTATTTTGTTTCTATAGTATTAGCTTTGCGTGAATCACCGAGCTTGTTACTGTGAAGAAGGTAAAACTCATTTCAATTTCTCAGACAAAACAAAAACACGCCTCGTGTAACCCACGTGCCGCTCGTGCGACACAAAATAAAACTGGCTTCTGGCCAGTCAAGATCAATGTCGCTATGCTCTTGTATTTTGACATTTGGATATCCTCATGTCATCAAATAAACAGAATTATACTTTTTTTGGAAGTTCGCTTTTCAAGGCGGAAGACGACATGGCCGCCAAATGAGCAAGCCTATTCATCTTTTCCATTTTTTAGGGGAATCATTTCACTCCTCTTTCTTTCTTTCAAACACTTACACATGTTTGGTCATTTCAAACACTTACAGATGTCTTGCCATTTTAAACACTTACACATATCTGGTCGTTTTAAACATTTATACATTTCCTTTAAAATCCATTTTTGTTTTGCGCCAGTTTAGTCCACCAATATGCTACATGTTAATTATGTGAGTTCGATCTATTATGTGAATTCTATATGATTTTCGGCAGCATGACGGCAGAAACCATCGTCTACCAAAACCTGTTTTCAGACTAACCCGCAGGAACAGGAAGAACACCCAACTGCAAAGGCACTCAGGCCATCAAATACAATCAAAGAGACATATACATCAAATTGGGAGCTCTCGCCAAAACAAAATCCCAAAAATCCAAAACAGGGGGCTTTCGCTCAAGACAAAGTGAAAATGTACAAAAATAATCCAAAATGTACAAGTCAAATGGCAAAACAAAGGACAACTAATCCTCATTGCCACCCATCATGGCTAAAATCATCTCAAGAGCGGAGATCTTAGCATCCCTGGCCTCGAACTCCCTTAATAGACGAGCCATCTCCTCCCGGGACTCCTCCCGGGACTCCACCAACTCTCGCTCCAAGTCTCTCTGTGAAGAAATGCCTCATTTCAGTCATTTCATTTCAAAATACATGAAGATAAAATAAGAGGGAAAGTGAGTTTCGTACTTGTCAATCCCGACACAACTCTACATGCCGAGACGGTGCCACATGCATTCAAAATAAAAATAAGGGTCAAATCAACCGTATTCCTATGCAATCAAAATAATAAAGAAAAAAACACCCCGAGGTAAGCTGGGGGCTTGACGCCTGCCACCTTGATCTCCTACACAGATCAAATAGTTCTTCAATTGACGATCATTCGTCACTTATCAAATAAATTCAAACAAAAACTTCAATTGACGATCATTCGTCACAAATGAAATCAATTCAATCAACTCAATTGACGATCATTCGTCACTTATCAAATCAATTCAAACAAAATATTCAATTCACGGTATCATTTATCACTTATCAAATCAATTCAAACATAATCTTCAATTGACGATCATTCGTCACAAATCAAATCAATTCTAACAAAATATTCAATTGACAATCATTCGTCACTTTTCAATTCAATTAAAAAAAATCTTTAATTGACGATCATTCGTCACTTCTCAAATCAATTAAAAAAAAAGAAACAATCAAAGCTCGGGACCCAACTTTCGAACATACAATTCCTGGGCCCATCTTTTATCATCAAGATATCGCTCGCCACAACCGAGCAGACTCCCCGGAATGATTCGATCTTGACAAAGTCTTCCGTATACCCGTGCCTTGACAGGCTTCAAAACCGTCACATGATGTTATCATCTCAGTAGGACCCACTTTTCGAACATACAATATGTGGGCCCGTCTTTTATCATCAGAATGTTGCTCGCCACAACCGAACAGATTCCCCGGAACGATTTAATCCTGACAGAATCTTTCATATATCAAGTTACAATATATTTTTCCCCAACGAGAGTTCGCCCGAGGACAGAGACATACAAATTCTCACATATGACGGCTGTCGAGAGTCATTACGCACACTATCCTTAGTGGTTGGTGAGCCTCATTACGCGCCCCACTCAACGGCTGCGAGGCTTATTACGTGCCCTATTCAAATGGCTGCGAGCCTCATATCGCACCTCAAGTCCACATAAGAAGATGCCTCGGCTATGACTCTTTATTATGGCTGGCGAGCTTTTATACGTAGTCTAACAGACTTTAAACGACCCTGCCCGATTGTCAACATACTTTAAAATATTCCCGTCGACAGGTCCTGTGTTCAGACCCCTTGAACCGCCTCCCGTCGCCATAGTCGTTAGGTTGTAATCATCGATTGCCCTGATGGCTATACTTTCACTTTTGCCTTGTCCAAGCCTCAGTTAAAGTGGGGGCTCTGTAGGTACCTTAGTTTTCACCTTCCGCCAACCACCTAGTGATGATTGGGCCGCATGTTTGGTACACGGAACGTTTTATGACAATTCGTAAGTTTATTGTCAAGTGATAGCTCAAATACTTGTGTCTACCCCTTGGTCGTCATCTACGTGCTGATACAGTCGTTTTGACAGTCTTAGAGTTCATTTGGAGTCCAGGTCGAAAACCGCATCACTTTCTGTTAACCGTTTTAAAACTTCGAGTCGGAACGCTCTATTATTTTATTATATATTACAAATTCTATCCCTTAATAAAATATTAACTCGTATTATCTTTTAAATGGGAAGTATAGATCAACGACAATTCCATAATAAAAGCGTGGAAATCTTCCTTCTTTAGCAGGAAAGCTCTGGGGAAATGACACAGCAGGTGTTGCCCCTCTTCGAAGGATCGGAGTCCTGCTGTGCCTCTTCCCTAGTCTTTCCTTTACAAAGTTTGAGTTGTTCTACGACTCTTTCTGATTTTTCTACTATAAATGGAGAGCTGCGTTCTCACTTTTAAGGCACGCGAGTGTTCCGCTCTTTCTCTTCTCTCTTTTCATTCAAGACCTTGCTTTAAGCTATCGACATCTAAGTGCTTGATCAATTGACCATGTAAGCTCAGATCCTTCTGGGTACCCTTAACGTTTGCATTTGACTGGCCAATTTGACCAACTATACCATAATCAATTTAATCAATCTTTAGTCCTTTCACAAGGGGACTTTCTGCTTACATTCGATTCGAGCTGTCGCAAAAATGTAACTTTAGTCTATCTCGTTTCGTCAACATGTAAGTATGATGGTGTTAAATCCCGTCTTTTATTAGTTTGTGTTTATTTTCATATTATTCATGTAAGATCTATGTCAGAAATAAGTTCAAAACCGATTTCAAAGTCAAAACCTTTTCATAAAACCTTTTTAGTAGTCATCAGACGTCGAGAAGAAACGCAGGAGCACCTGCACCTCTTCAAAGAGTCGCAGCATCTGCTGTGCCTCTTCCAGAGGCTGCCTGCTCCTGTTATTCTTATTCTTCCTTTGGTTTCTACGTCTTTGCTTTTCTAGTTTTATTTTCTTTGTTTATAAACGTAAATCGCATTTTATCTTTTATTAGTTCGTCTTGTTCTTGACTTGGATCCCTAATAATTCAATATTAGTGGGTTTTTAACCTTTGAGTCAAATTCGGGTTTAGAGGGTCGATTCGTTCATATGGAATCTCTGAATTCATTGTTGATACAACTAGTCTTGTAATTTAATTATTTAAATCACTTTCACACGAGTCATAGTTTAATAATTAAAAATACAAAATAACATTAAGTGATTGCGATTCTGGCTTCACAACCCGAAGCCAACTCAAGAACATACGCAACAGATGAAGCGCCTCTTGTAGAGGACACACCTGCTGCTGCGCATGTTTTGGGATGGTTTCTGTCTTTGAATTTCCTTTATCATTTCGACGTAGCTTTAATTATGTAATTAATTAGCTATTAGTTCTAATATCACTGCTAATCTGTTCGTTTAGTTTTCTATTTCTTTATTTTCTTTAAACTTTTATTTTAAGCGTATTTCTGACATAGATCATGTAAATCATGTAATCAGTTGTAATCTTATTTAATCATTGTATTATTTCATTTCTTCTTCTTTCATGTACAATTAATCCTAAATTCCCAATTTGATATAAATTGAGTGCTGAAACTACATGTTCACCGACATAGTTTAATTCACATGCTAGGATTAAACGTTGGATGTTGCATGGCATGCATAAAACCTATAGCATATCAAACACGAAAAACTTTCTTAATCATTAGTAGAGGCCGCTATCGAGGCGGGCGGGATTAGGTGTTTGATTAAATAACTTCCTAATACGTACCATCACCCCTTACTCCACATCTATGTAAGCATCCGTGTTCATTGGCATCCACGAGAGTCATTCTAGACATAAAATGCTAAGGGTAACGAGTTGTAAGTGTTCATGTCATCGCTTTGTGTCTTGACATTGCATAAGGTATTCGAACGGTTCGAATTTCCCATAGAGGTTGGTGGCGAATCCACAAATGCGTATCACTATGCTTGTCCCTTATTTCCATCCTGTGTGCGCCCCTCCGTGGTTCTCCGCGTACCACAGATTGGCAAGGATCCACAATCCGTGTATCACAGTATGTGCGCTGTGTGATGTTGTGGGTACTTATGGGTAGATAAAGTGCTGTGTATTGTCGAGAGGTTGAGTTTGATATGATTGGTGAGTTTTAGGATATTGTTCAAGGAAGAATGTTGGTAAGTGTTGTTAATAGAGTTGAGATACTGGTTTATATTGTTTAATGATATCGTTAGGATGTTGATATTTTAATAATGGTGTTTAACGGTGTTAGCTCGGATGTCTTTTGAAAGTATCACAGTTTCGTAAGGGTCGATGTCTGTGTTGTTGGAAACTCGGGTTATGATGTTGTATCATATTGTGGTGGTTTTGAGGGAATCTTTGGTATGTGATGGTGCTAGTGTTCACGTGACTGCTAGTTTCTTTGTTGGTAATGAGGGAAGAATGTAATAATCTATATTAGCTTTGTAAGACTTTTGCTTTATTATTAGTCTTAGTGTGTCTGATGGAGACTTGGTGTTGGTTTATTTTGAGTTGATATGGGATTGGTGGAGTCCTTGTGTTTGGGATGTTGAGAGTTTGGTTAGAGGTTATAGAGTTTGGATTGTTGTGTATATTGTTGTCTTGTGTTGTGCTTTGAGGTAGGAGTATGAGTTATGAACTTGGAGGATGAAGTTCGTTTTTAAGGAGGGAAGAATGTAATACTCCGTATTCTGAGTACTGCGTACTCGGTCGAGTAGAGGTCACTCGACCGAGTGTGTTGGGTAATCGGCCGAGTAGAGTGTATTCAACCGACTAGGGTGCGTGTGTCACTTAGGCAGCCTTCTGCCTAGTTGGCACTAGGCCGAGTGTTAGTGCACTCGACCGAGTGTGGTGTACTATTGCACTCGACCGAGTACACCGGTATGCGGGATTATTTCGGACGGTTTGATTAAAGATTATTAAGAGGTTGGATACGGTTATTGAGCAAGCATAGTAAAACCGTCATAACTTGCTCAATCTTGTTCGGAATGACTTGAAACTTGTTCCTTTCAACATGGAACCTCGAAAACTTCAAAGCATTACGTCCTAATCTCATCTACTCTTCAATATTAGATTCAACTTACTTTTTATTCATTCAAATGTAAGGATTTGACGTAGAAACGACCCAAAATCGCTCCATATCCTATAAATGACATTACAACACAAGAATACTTGCAAAGAAGCATTTAGCTCTCAAAACCACTATAAATAGTGAATAATAACATGTAAAACGGAGCTAATATGAGGGAGAAAAGTATATAAATATTGGATATATCACGCACATAGGTGAATCTTTTTATTATGCATATGCAATTCCACTTTTTCACAGACTCATTAAGAAGATAATTTTCAACCTCGCCATGCAAGAAATAGTGCATACCTTCGCGGCAATATCATGTGCTCAAATCTAAGATCGTAGACCTTCCACATTGAATTATGCCTCTAATGTCGTATTAGAGGGTGGTTGAGCATCCTACCACCAAAGATTCATAAGGGTTGAAAACATCCCAATATCTTACTTATATATTGGGTACCTATTTGATTCTTAATGTAAGTGCTCAACTAGATATAACGAGATAATAGAACATCCAAATCACCTTATTATGATACTCGAAATAAACAATATTATTTTTGAGACATCAGCATCTTGATCACAATAGACATATAACTGTCAACTTAGTCAAACTAGTACCACTTTTACATACATGGGTGACCTCGGTCACAAACATAAAAAGAAACTCGTAGATCAATTTCCGTAACCGCTTAACCTTTTTATTGTAAATAACTAATTGATACTACAAAATTTGACTCCAAGAATTAAACATATAACACAAAATTGCTCCTTAGAAATCCTTAAACAAATGGTACCTCCCCCAAGCAAGAATACACCAATATTTGTACAAAATAACCATCTACTTTGGATTCAATCTACATATATTACCATCCCTCTAAAAACAACACATTCCATGGTTTCATTAAATACTTTCTCACCCACCTAATATTTTGCCAAAATTATGAATACTAGTTTAACTACTACACCTACTCAACTCTAAATCGCATAAACAATCATGCCCTCGTGAAAAACCCGAGTCACAGGCTCACAACTCCACTTTGATGAAAGTGCCATGCTCAACCTATAAGTGTATTTATCTGCGAATAATAATGATACTCTGACCCTTGATCCTAATACAAAGGATCATATTACTTACCTCATGAAAGAACATTGTAACAAACTACTTTTTACAAGGTCAATCAGTTTTGGTCTATGGCAAGATCAAATTCTCCTCAACCTTATAACAAATGTGTACTCCGTTACCAGACTTGTCAATAGTTGTACATTTAATGGTAGTGATTCACCTCCAACATGTTATACCACCATGACTCCATAATCTCACCATGGTTATCACAAACTATCATTACCGAAATTGTATGGTAAAACAATTACAAGCATGGAATTTAAAAGATTTAACATAAGACATAAACTAGTTAGACAATCATTACATAACATATATCACATGAACAACTCATTTCATTAACCGGTTAGACATATATAAATTAAAACATCATGTTTTGTAAGTATCCTTTAACATGTTCATTTCACATAAATAATCAATGAGAAACTTAACACACTTTGAATATTTATATCTCTATATTGCTGAGTTTATAACTCCTCCTAGAATGAAATAGGTTACTTAAGCTACCATATACCAACTCTTAATATCGCCTAAGTTAATACATCATGCTATGAAACCACACATGTATACCCATATGTTACCGCTTAATTCAAGAGAGCTTACATAATATACTCATTCCAACTTCATAGGACACACTTCTTTACATATATAAAACATATAATAAAAACATGCAAAAATAGTACTAGTGTAACACCCCCATTTACAAAGGAGCCTTTCGCATAACCTGCCCAAGTAATAGAGGATCAAGGATCTCAATCCTAAACAAGGTTCACAGAAAGATCCTAAAAAACCCAAGTATTACAACTAGTGTAATCACTAACAAATAAGTATATTATAAACACTACAAACAACCATAGTCACGTCGTATGAAAATGCATATTCAATTTCAACATGATTTTAATCTTTGCTTGATAATAAAATATAACTAAGAAAGCTTTCTCCCACTTACCTGGGAGCATTTAGAAATATCTTCCCAAGTAAGAAGGGATGTTACCATCTTGATTTTCCGAGGTAGTACATATCAAATAAGCAATCTCAAAATAAATTAGGTAACATATTAAGTGATGAAAGTATAAAACACTACGAAGTCGAAATACAACTAATCCGACTCCAACAATAGGTTAAAACGTGATAGTCTAAACTCATATTTCTTAGACACCACTAGCAAATCCGCGTCATGCATGTGCCTCTGACCCGTCACGCATATCATCATCAACACATGTACACAACCAACATCAATCAATATTACAATACAATGCACAATAGATGCCGTCAACAATCGCAATGCATCACCAACCATGACCATGACCATCAACCTCCGCGGTGCCATCAACAAGAACACCGCCTCACACAACCACCGCGGTGTCATCAACAAGCACACACATCACAATAATGGTACCTAACGCAACAGGTCATCCTAAAGTACTCAGATCATACATAATGCGCACAGATCCTCCTTGCTGGGACCATCACGAGGAGCGATCCTCTTAAAACACGATTCCTACAATTATTAAAACAACAAACTCTGTACTAATTCTCGGATAAATAAAAATTATTTTTGTTTATATAATAAAACTAACAATTATAAATTAACATACAAAATTATTAAATCACACAAAATCGAGTTAAGTAGAGATTTAAATATGGGGTAAAACGATACTAAAATATTACTTATCAAATCTCACCACACTTAAACCTTACTCGTCCTCGAGTAAACTCGTTAAACTAAACTAAAGACCCTTAATTATACCAAGAGGCTAGCTAATATATCCTAATAATAACCAATAAGAGGCAATTAACGAGCCTTCTCCGTCCCTTCAACTCACAAGTAAACACCATGAGGGACGGTGTTCCCTTGCAAGGCAAGTGGGCTTGCGTAAAAATTTGGATTGTCCAATCAGTTAAGCACATAAACAAGTATATGGAATGTCTTTCAAAAATAGAAATGATACGTCCCTCAAATAAGTGGCGAGGCTCAAACATCTTCCAAGGTAAGAGGACAGAGTTTTTCATTTTACAAATTCACTTTCTAAAATTCAACTAAAGCATTAAGGATAAGAAGCAAACACTCCATAACCGACAAGATTTCATTGTGCATCTTCTAATCTTGGTTTGGAACTTGCCAAGGGGTAAGGCGGATATGGATCGATATCTCTCGCAACATTAGGAGCATTGTAGACGGGTATTACTCTACTAGGGTCGTCCCAACCAAACTTGCCAATAAGGTTGAAGTGGATATGATGTATAGCGAGTCAGACTTACTATTTAATCAATTTAGATGTAACCTTTGATATGTGACAGTTGATTTTGAGACTTGTAATCATTCATTTGAGACTATTTTTTATTGATAATGTAACCTTTAATAAAGTACCTTGCATTGTTTCACTTTTCATATTCATTGCCTCAGGTAACCGCGATGGTAACGGTCTCAATTAGTTGGGAATGTCTTGCTAAAGGTTGATGCCTAAATGGGAGTGTTCAAACGGGGCTCTGTGGACCGAGTGTCGCCACGACGAGATAGCATGAGTGGCGTTGTCCATAGGTAGGCCCAGCAAGGAGTGAGCTAGACGGAACAAAGTCAATTGAGGGAAGAGATCACACAACACTTCCATGTCAAAAATAAGCGCTAACACACCTACCTCCAAGACTCTTATGAGAACATGGTGGCTCATGAGGGTACCTATAGTTTGGCTAATGCTTTGTTTAACATGACTTAACAAGCCAACCCTATAATGAAAGCTCCAATCTCCCAAGCAACGATTGATAAGGGGCATCATGGGTAGAAGAAGAACAAGGGAAAATAGATAGAGGAGATGGAACCAAAGTACCCAACCTCAAGGGGGTGCTTCGGGTCCCAATTTTTGGGCTGAGAGGTTGTCACTCCTTCACAAAGAGGACATTTTTGAAATTATGTGTGAGAGAGGAGTAATTGTTTTTTTTAATATATGTACATATTAGTTTTGAAATTATTAATTTTTGAAATTAGTTTTAGTCCCAATTTATTTTTCTTTATTTATTGACAAAATAGTGTCCCAAATCGGTGGATTTTTTATGAGTTATTGGTTGTGATTTATCTTGGGGTTTAGCCAACTAATTTGTCACGGTTTCATTGTGATGTGATAATGGGGGTGATATAAAGTGCTTTAAGTATTGTTGAGATATGAGGTGTTGGTCATCCCGCTATTGGTTTAGGAGAAGGAAAGTATGACTGTTTCATTTCTTACGGGGTTATAAGTAGGGATGTCGTGTCATGATGAGTTGGACATGGTATTGTATCTGGTTTTGAGAGAGTTTATAAGGAGGGCGAATGAGATAAGAGTGAAGTGAAAAAAAATCAAGTCTAGTTTTTTTATTTTTGTAATCGGTGGATGTTTTTTAAGGAATCACAAATGAAGGATGTTGTGACGGATAAGTGGTCAAGTTCTCCTACATCGCTAATTTGGACTTGTTTTGATTTTAGTCTCAAGTTTTTTCCAGGACGAGTAAAAGTCCAAGTGTGGGGGAAGTTTATAGTCCAAATATGTGTCATGTCTATTAGGTTTATTGAAGTTTACATATAGTTTTAATATGGATTGTTAGCTTATGCATGTTTATGTAGATACCTCAGTTCTACACCTTCAGCCAACCACCCAGTGATGATTGGGCCGTATGTTTGGTACGCAAAACGATTTCTGACAATTCGTAAGTTTATTGTCAAGTGATAGCTCAAACACTTGTGTTTACCCCTTGGTCATCATCTACGCGCTGGTACGGTCGTTTTAACAGTCATTAGAGTTCATTTGGAGTCGGGTCAAAAATCGCTTCATTTTCTGAAAACTGTTTTAAAATGCCGAGTTGGAACGCTCTTGAATACTCTGGATATTTATTAAATATTCAAATTCTATCTTTTTTTGGTAAAATATATCTCGTATATTTTAAAAAGGAAGTATAGATCTACCGCAATTCCATAATAGAAACGTGGAAATCTTTCTTCCGTAGGAGGAAACCTCTTGGAAAATAACGCAGCAGGTGCTGCGTCCCTTTGGAGGATCGTAGCTCATGCTGCTCCCCTCCTCCAGCCCGTTTTCTCCGTTTCTAGAATATTTTCATGATTTCTTTCCAAAGTATGAGTTATTCCAAAACTCTTCATATTTTCTTGTATAAAAGGAGACCTCTGATCTCACTTTATGGCACGCGAGTGTTCCGCCCTTCTCTTCTCTCTTTGAACTCTATACTTTGCTCTATGCTTTCGACACCTACGTGCTTGATCAATCGTCCACGTAAGCTCAGATCATTATGGGTACCTATCAAGTCACATGACCGACCAATTTGACCACTACACAATCAACTAATTCAATCAATTTAAATCCTCTAACGAGGGCACTTTCTACGTACATTCGAGTCGAGCAATCACTAAACGTTAACTTAGTTAATCTCGTTTCGTCAAACATGTAAGTGTGAAGGTGTAAATCTTATTTTTTTATTTGTATTTATTTTTCAGCTCAATTATTGTAAGATTCACGTCAGAAGTAGGTTCAAAACAGATTTTTAAAAACAAAATATTTCTACAAAACCTTTTTAGCAGACATCAGACATCGAGAAGAAACGCAGTAGCAACTGCGCCTCCTAGAAGGATCGTAGCACATGCGGCGCCTCTTCCAGAGGCTGCCCTGCTCCTGCTCTTCTTCTTCTTCCTCTAGTTCCTACGATTTTGTTCATTCTTATTTCCTTTTCTTCAATATAATCTTTCATATAAAACGTTTAGTTCCTGACCTAAATTCCTAATAATTTGATATTAGCGGGTTTCCGTCTTTAAGTCAAAATTGGATCTTTGAGATTGGATTTGTTCTTATCAAGTCTCTGGAATTCGTTATTGATACAAATATTAGTGTAATTAATATGTTAAACCACTTCTACTCGGGATATAGGTCAATTATAAATCCTAAATATACAAAGGAATGTTAATTACTCGTGATTCTGACTTCACAGTCAGAATTCAACTAAAGAACATACACAATGAGCCTTGCGCTTCTTCCAGAGGACGCAGCTATTGCTTCGCCTGTTCTGGGTTGACTTTTATCCCTGAACTTCCGTTCTCGCTTTGACGTAGCTTTAATGACCTAATTAACCAACTATTAGTTTTAATATCGCCCCTAATCTGTCACTTTTCGTTTTCGAATCTTTTCTTTTTTCTTCAAATCTCTGTTTCGAATATACTTCTGACGTGGATTATGTAATCCGTTGTAATCTTATTTAATCATTGTAATTGTATAATTTTGCTAATTACATGTTCACCGACATATTCTAATTCACATGCTAATATTAAAATGTTGGATGTTGCATTGCATGCATATAATCGATAACATATCAAATACGAATGATTTCCCTAATCATTATGATATACGATTATTTTAGACCGTTTCCCCTCTTTATTCTCTTATGTCTCAGCGTAATTAGTTTAGTTTAGCGTCAGTTTTATCGTATTTTGGCCCTCATCCCGTGTACTCTCATATTATTTAATTCCGTCCCAATTTATAGGAAATATGTCAAGGCAAGGACGAGACGGGATGCGAATCGAGAAACCGTGACAAAACAAATAAAGAAGGAGAAAAGAAAGGAGAAAAGAATAAAGAAATAAAAGAAACGGAAAAAGAAAAGAAAAAAGAAGAAGAAAGAAATTCCACGTGAAATAAAGCAGAGAAAAGAAGGAAGAAAGAAAAAGCAGGGGGAAGGGGGAGACGGACAAAAACCAGAAAAAAGAAGGAACCCAGCCATTTTTTTAGGAAGACCCATTAGATTAGTGTTAGACTAGTTAGATATTTTTACAGAGAGATGTAGACCGTCTCACTAGAAGAAAAACCCGTCTCACTAGATTAGATTTTCTTAATTTATTTTCTTCCTTTAATTCTTCCCAAAATTTTGTAATAGTTTACGTCATTCGGATTTTGTATGAAGATAAGATCGAAAGATCGAATTTTTATTCAAAGTTCGTATCTTTTCCGTCTCGTCTTTGTTAATCGGTAAAGATTCAATCTTTCCTCTTTATTTTCATATTTATTTTCATTTACTTGTCATTTAATTAATCTTTCATGCTTGTCTAATTAGTTTACATGTTTAATATGTCTTATTTTGCTAGTTTTGTATCCAAGTTTTCATCTTTAATGATTTTCCTTGTTAATATGAGTGAGTAGTGTATTACTAAGGTAAATGGAGGATTTAATTTAGGTATGTGGGTCAATTATGGTAATTGGGCATAAAGATTGAGTCTTTTGGTAGTCTATTTGTCTTGTGCACACAAGGTGTTTGTAGAGATGCTTAAATGAGTAGTTTGAGTTTTTCCCGTGTTAAATTACTAGTTTGAGCGAGAGCTTGACTTGTAACGTGTTTGTGTGCATTTTAAATGTTTAACGGGGAGGTTAGGGCGAGATCCCGACCGATCCTTGGGCTAGGGCTCGTCTCACATCGAGAGGAGGAGACTTGCCTAGAGACCGTCTTGCACCGAGAGGTGGATACATATCTAGACTTATCATTAGACTAATTTCAACCCTCGTCATAATCGACCTATACCTATATTAATGAACCCATTCACCTTAGTATATTTTAATCCTTGTTTAATCTTTTCTTGCTTCATTGTTAGTTTTAGTTATTGTATGTATCTCGTCTTTAGCATTTGAACCTCTCATCTTCGTCCGAACTAGACTAGATAAAAACAAAAATTGATAGCCAATCCTAACCGTCCTTTGGGTTCGACCTCCTTACCCTACTACATTAATTAGTTTGGTATTGAGCATTATAAGTTTTGTTTGACCGGGGGAGGGCGACTAACCCCGCGTCAAAATGGCGCTGTTGCCGGGGACGGTGTCTAGGATTGATTTTGATTTTTGTTTGAGTTTAAGCCTAGTTCACTTTTATTGCTTTTGAAAAAAAAATTGAAAAAAAAAGAGGTCTTAAAAATGATGTTTAGTTATCATCAAGCTCATGATGACCCTTTTCATGTGCATTGGGAAAAAGTTGAGGAATATATTTATGTTTTTGGTTGGAATGTTGAAAGATGGGAATTTTGTCATATAATCTATGATGGAGTTGTTGATAATGTTAGGGACATGATCGAACAAAATTGTCATGGCATGTTTAATTAAATGTCTTATGATGAGAGGTGGGACCTTCTTGTTTACTTTCCTAAAACATTTAAGGCCGACTTTTTGAATGAAGCTAATGTCCAATTTCAACATGCTCCCCCAATTCCCAATTTGTGTAATGTTCATGATTACTCATCTATTTGTGATACTTGTGGTGGTGAAGGGCATAGTTCTCAAATTTGCCCTTCACATTCTTATTTCTCATCTCATCCCAATATGAATGCAATGTATGATACCAATATTGCGCCTCCTTCTAATGAAAACATGTCACACTTTGATTGTTATCCAACTTCACCTCTTGAACACCAACTCACATCCAAAAATGACAAAAGTGAGTTCGAGTTTATGAGAATTGATGATGATTCATGTTTGAGTAATATGCATTGTTCTCTTGTCAATGATAATTTGAATGATATGTATATGAATGAGCTTGAGCATGTGACATTTAATGTGAATCTTGATAATGCCATTTGTGTTGACAATGTTGTTGGTTGGAAGAATTCTTGGGATGAGTATGCAATTCTTGATATGCCCTTGCATCCTAATATGATGAATGATGATGATGATTTGCATTCCCTTGAATTCTCTTTTGAGCCACCTTGTCTTTTATCGATACAAACATTGCCCTCCTTATGTCAACCTACACCTTATTTTGTTGATTGTGAGTTGGAACGTTTCAACTTTGATGAAAATGTGTGGTTGAGTGAACCAAGTTGTCTTGGTTTATGTGAATTTGAGAGGATACCGTTTGATGTGGATCATGAGGTGGTGGAGAGGGAGCTAGTCAGGAGGGATGATGAGGAAAACAAGTCTTGTGATGACTCTTTGAAGGAGATTGTGGATATTGAGGATAAGCGGGGTGTTGAGATTGATTTGCTTGAGGGACCCCTTTTTGAAAAATTTGAGGTTCCTTCTTGTGGTCAGGATGAGTTACTTACACTCACCAATGGTTTTCATGTAGTTTTTGAGGATCTTGAGAGTGAGATTAAGGAAGAGAGCATGCTTGAAAGGTTTGATGTTATGTGGAATGAGGAGCTTCTTGAGGATGATAGCTTAGAGGAATCCACTTTGACTACCCTTTGTGTTTTGCTCGAGTGTCTTACTTTCATTGGGCATCTTGACTCTCCTATCTCTTGTGAGGCAACCATCACAAATTTTAAAGCCATTGATAATGATTTATTTGAAGATGGTTGTATTAATGACATGTTTGGAAACCCCTCTCCCCTTAATGCATTGCATGTGCCACCTTCTCTTTTTGAGAAGGATATTTTTGATGTTGAGGGATTGAAAGAAACGTCTAGGAATATGGAGACTACTCAAGTCTTCTATATTGTTGAGTGTCCCGAAATTCTTCGTTTTTATCATCCTCCTCTCAAAAAGGAGGAAACATTTTATATCATTGAATTTGAAATTGACATGGAGGATGATAAAAACGAAGATAATTGGAAGAACCTCAAAGATTTGAGCTACTATGATGAGGTTAAGGCCATGGGTGGCCTTGTATATAGATTGTGGGATCCCGGATAATTGTTGGATGCTTGAATAGGTTTTGCGGTTTCCATAAAACCGCGCTTCTTGGGAGGAAACCCAAGCTTTTTATTTCTTGTCGTTCTTTCTTTTCTTATTAAAAAATTCCAAAAGCATGTTATTTCTTTTCTTCTTTTCCTAGCATTTGGACCATTGAGGATGATGTGTGTCGTTATACACCAAAAATAAAAGCCTAAGTCTACTAACTAAGAAGATAGCGGAAGTAGGGTCGATCTCCACAGGGAGGAAACTAACTAACTGTAATCTAAATCTGCCAGTCACAAACTAGGGGTTTTGAATTGGTTTAAACTAAACTAAATGAGATTAAAAGGAAGAGAAATAAAGATAGAAATTAATACGAAGTAAATCAGATAAAGGAAGAATATGCTAGGATTCGGTCCACTGCAATATCGGCATCTACGGGTAAACTAAGTCAGTCAATCTATCAATGAGAAGGGCAATGGTTTTCTCCTCTCGGTCTCAAACCACCCTAGGAATTTTCCTAATTAACTTTCGTCTTCTTAGGAGTCACCTATCAATTCTAAGCAAGCCTTTCCCTTCCAATCTCTCGATCCAGGTCAGGGTTAACTACCTAGCTAGTCTTCTGCGTGCACTCATTCGACTAACCTCAATTAAATTGCTTAGATTAATTCTCATATTCAAGACGAACTAAAATAGTCTATCCTAACATGCCTCTACTAAAGTTTTCCTCATCCTAACATACAAGGAAATTAGCTACTCATGCTATTAATGATGCTAATAAAGACGATTGAACATATGACGATAGACATAATAAAATCGTAATTAACAAGCATGAACAATAATAACGCAGTAATTAAGAAGAGTAAACAGTGATTAAGACTAAAATAAAGGTTAAGAATAAAGGAGAGAAAGAGGTTTACAATCTTAGCAATCCGGCGTAAGGAATAAATCCACGTCGATAAACCCGAATGTAAACTAAAGATTAAAAAGTTCAGAAACTAATGTTGAAAGATTATTGTCTGCTAATAATGGATGATTACTGAATGCTTATTGGTGATTATAGAATGTATCCCTAATGACGTAAATAAGAGTCTTATATAATGCATAACACGACTCTAAACCCTAATTAAGGTACGGACTTAAGGCCCGTGATAGGATCCACTCGATCGAGGGAAATTACCCTTCGATCGAGGTCTTTATTCAAGAGAATCAGTCGATCGAGGACTTCTTCCACTCGATCGAGCAACTTGTCTACAGCTCCCACTCGATCGAGCAAAGATATAGCTCGATCGAGGTCTTCTTCCCTTCAACTCCCCTCGATCGAACACATATCTAGTCGATCGAGGTCTTCTGGCATAGCACATAGTATTAGTCGTGACATTGGGCTTGATTGTGAGCGGTTTCACGCTTTCCCATGTAAGAGCTTCTGTTCCGTTCCTTCCATTCTCCTAAATGCATGCAAAGTGGACTGTTTCGGCTCGGTTTCCGCTACTACGCAGCTTGTACCAATAAAATGGTAATGAAAGTACAAAGTAGCCAAATAAGGGCATATGGTGACATAATATCACCTAAATGACATAGAAATGCGTGCATAAATGGACTAAAAAGTCTATATAAAATACACGCATCAGAGGACAATGTCTGGTTAAAGTGTAGGGAGGAGATTTAGGTATAGATTAATTTTGAAAATTTTTGAAAAAATCCTAAAAATTAGTTTGTATATAGTTTATTTTGTATATATTGTTGTGTGTTTCCTCTTATCTCCGTCCATAGGTGCGGCCCACATCATAAGAAGCACGAAATAGGGAAAATGAAGACGCTATGGTGAGATATTTCCTATTCTCTTCTCCCTTATCTTTTTTTCTTCTTACTTGTTGTTTGAGGAGGACGGGATGTGTTGATGACGATGTTATGGAATTTTTTGATTGGCGTGTGTGCCACCTGTGTGCTGTTAGGAGATAAAATTAGTTTGTGTGTCATATAGTCGGTTAGAGCATGTGCATTTAGGTTGTATATATATATGCTAGATCATGGCATATAGTTGCAATTAGAAAAAAATGGTTTTGAAAAATGTTTATTGTGGAAACTTGACGGATATGCATAGTCCATTTTTTGTACTTTTTCATTCATAAAGTGTTCATCTTAATCGTGGAATTTTGGACGCCCTAGGTTGTGCATTTCTAATGAGTTTTGACCCGTCTACTAAAGCCGAGTCATGAGTTTGCGCTTATTCCACGTCGACAACCCCAATTGATGTGAATATTCCGTTAGTTGAAAGAATTCTTAGGTGACCGTCTTACTATGCAACCAACCTTGATTCATTGTTCTTTCACTTCTATTTACTAAAAGGAAACAACACAAACAAAAAAAAATTTATGGGTCAAATATCATGTTTTCTTGTTTTGGTCGAGGAAATGCAAAACGAAACTTCTAGGGATTCTAGTGGGCCCACATCTAGGGTCCCGCTCGATGCCACTACAGTGGAGATACCCCTATTGATGGTTCCGACCGCGTTTACTTGACGGAAACCGTGTGCTATAATGCCAAAAATTGCAAATTAAGAATGCAACTCAAAAAGAAAGAAAAAGAAAGCCAAAAGAAAAAAAAATGTAGAAATGAAAATTTTTCAAGCAATAAGACTCAAATCTCTTTTTCCTTTAACCTTTCTTGGATCCTTCACCCTTGAGTTGCATAGTGAGACGTGACGACCCTTGTGTCTCATTTAGTTGAGAGACGTGAATTCCATATGCTATTGTGCTTAATAACGTATAGCTCGATCGAGCAACTTGTCTACAGCTCCCACTCGATCGAGCAAAGATATAGCTCGATCGAAGTCTTCTTCCCTTCAACTCCCCTCGATCGAACACATATCTAGTCGATCGAGGTCTTCTGGCATAGCACATAGTATTAGTCGTGACATTGGGCTTGATTGTGAGCGGTTTCACGCTTTCCCATGCAAGAGCTTCTGTTTCGTTCCTTCCATTCTCCTAAATGCATGCAAAGTGGACTGTTTCGGCTCAGTTTCCGCTACTACGCAGCTTGTACCTACAAAATGGTAATAAAAGTACAAAGTAGCCAAATAGGGGCATATGGTGACATAATATCACCTAAATGACATAGAAATGCGTGCATAAATGGACTAAAAAGTCTATATAAAATACACGCATCATGTGACACCCTCAAATTTGCGGAAAGAAAAAAAATAATTTAAATAAATAAAAGATGAGAATACGTTTCTAATAGGTTCACTTTAGTGAAAATCGGTACATTTTAAAACCGGAACCTACTATTAATATATCCATCATAGAAGTGTGTCTTAAATATAAGTCATAACAAATACGGAAATAATATTATACAATAAAAGTATCTGAAAGGGAGACATATCTCCCGTATAAATATCAGAATAAAAGAGTGTATAATAATACAATCCTAAGAACCGAATAAGAGGTCCAAGGTCAATACTTCGCCGCTAGCACTTCGTCAATGTACCCAAGTATGCATCACAAACCTGCCAACCGCATTAAATATAAACAACAGGCGAAGCCACAGTCAGTGGGGATGTACCTACTCCGAGTTCTCCCAGCCACGAAATGTCGAGTTTAATTAAACATGAATAACATAAAAGCAATGTATATGGAAAATACAAAACTTAACATATATGATATGATTTTCATGTTATGAAACAAATAACTACCATATAACCTACCATATGAAAGCTTACCTGTGAATCCGATAATAATCTATAATACGAGGTAGGGAAGCTGGTATGCTAGCGCAGAGGTTACCGTTAACATGGCCATGATACACTCAAACCCTAATCAACACGTAATCATGTGAATCAGTTAACAATCGGTAATCCAAACTCTATCAATCCTAGCCGGCTTGCATCTCACCTTCTAGAACTCATAGAATCATACAAACATGAAAGACCAATATGTCTACAAACAGGCATAAGTTCTTAGCACGGCCGATAGTCGACTTCTGTAACTCGAGGCTATACCACAAGGTAGGAAAACATCCTAGTCCTAGACTGATCAGACCTAGCGACAACAGCTATTCCATTCCCCGTCCCATGACATAACCGTCTATGAGAAACTCTACTAGGCGATCCCCTAAGCAGAGATGGCTAGTACTTAAGCTGGCTCCAGTCCCAAAACGGATCAGGCATCCATGCCCCGACTTGGAGATAAGCCCCCCAGGCCGTGACACAAAAGCTATCAAGCGGTGAACTATATGCTCGTTAAAGATAGTACGGGCCTATCAATGTCATGGTCCAAGATACTCATTTCGAAT